>JAQGCP010001927.1:0-11331 GCA_034699885.1 Acrobeloides thornei | reverse complement strand
AAACTACAACGATTCAGAACATGCCGTAAAAATAAAAAATGCTCCATTTTTCATGAACTTTCCGAATATCAACAAAATGGCAACCTCATTGAACTGGTCTTTTAAAAATTAACTTACTGCCTTGAGATGTTGGTCGAATAGGGAAATGTTGATTAGCTGATGTTTAATGATAACGTCCATAGCGTCAGCGTTGAAGCGATACTCGTGTGAGCAATCCATCACCGCGCGCGTAATCCGCCGAATTAAAGTATTTGGCTCGACTTGGCTCAATAAAATACGAAAGATGCCCAGGAAAAGTTCACGAAGGCGTTCATTCAATTCGGCGCTGTTTGATGCTATAAAATAGATAGTATAGTTGAACAAAACATCCACGGCGCGCAAAAAACAGAAAAGGGCATGGCATGGGTTAAAATTAAAACCCATGCCATGCTCTTTTCAATTTTGGTACCTCGCATTGCTTCTGGGTTGACTTCATAGGCGAATAAAAATCGATCGACTAGTCTTGAGATCAAATTACTCATGGCAAATGGGTCTTTGTGATTCTTGGCGAGCATGTGGATAACATCACGAGTTTCACTGATAGCCACATAAGCTTTTGACATAGAAGCTGGTTGGTTATGAATGAGCAGGGTGTCAACTTCTCTCACGATTAATTGAAGCTGGTTTTGGAATTGTTCGGCGTCATTGAAAGGCTAGAATAGAATATAAAATGACTAGATGCAATGGGGCTATATACCATGGGCGTGGTTCCTGTGTCCGTGCGCATCTTCGCAAAGTCCACCAACATATCCTCTACTCGAGTGGGTCGGAAGCCACAAATTTTACTAAATATTCGGTCAATTGTTTGTTTAGTATATAACGAAAAATGTCGGCTACTTGACGAAGTGGATAAGGAAGCCGCTCGTCCGATTTGATAAGTTAAGCAACGTTGGGCCCACAGGTTCGATTCCACTAGGACAAAAAAACTTTTCTTACAAACAATGGAGCAAAAAAATTTTGCTCTATTTCTTTGTAAGAAAAGTTTTTTTGTATATCGAAATTTTTGCCCTAGTGGGATCGAATCTGTGGGTCTAACGTTGCTTAACTTGTCAGATCGGATGGACGGCTTCCCTATCCACTTCACTAAGTAACCGAAATTTTTCGTAAAGCTAGCCATGAAAAATTGTTATACAGTAGTATTTTCATACCTTGAATAATCGTCGTAGATTTTCATTTGTTCTTGTGTGACAGGCCCTACTTTGATTCGAATCGACTCGGGAAGTGCTTCTTGGATCTCCAAAACGCTTGGATTGGTGGGAAAAGGTTTTCCTTCTTTCGCACAAGCTTGTCTTTCCGAATATTCCTTTTCGAAAGACTTGTCCAACTCTACGGTAGCTTTTTCACAAGCTGTCTTCACGATGAAATTAATCGCAACTTCGAGATTATTTTCAGTGATGATTAATGCAGCCTTAAAAGATTAGTTCACTCGGAAAAAACACTATAAAAATATTGCATATTCGAAAATTTCATGAGAAATGGAGCATTTTTTGTTTTTACGGCAACCACTCAATCGTTATCGTTGTCGAGAAAATCGCATTTGAAGTTTCGCCTGTGTATTACAACGAAAACATGAACGCAGTGAAAATTCGGCATAGATAAGAACGGGATGGAATGATTGTTCAAACAACACATGAACGGGACGACAATTGTGCCTGTTTCTCTTCAATTCCTTTTATCGTCCCGTTTTTGTTCGTCCCATCGATTCGTCCTGTTCTTGTGCATGCCGAAAATTCGTCCCTGAATAAATAAAAATCGATGAAAAACGAAAATTTTTTTAAATTTTCGCGTCAATACGCAACTTGTATTAATTCAGGGACGAATTTTCGGCGTACACAAGAACTTGACGAACAAGAACGAGTACAAAAATGGGACAATGAAAGGAATTACAAGCACAATCATCATCCCGTTCATGTGTTGTTTGAACGATCGTTACAACCCGTTCTTATCTATGCCGAATTTTCACTCGTTCATGTTTTCGTTGTAATACAAAGATTTCAAAATCGCCAATTTCAAACGCAATTATCTCGAAAACTACAACGATTCAGAATTTACCGTAAAAACAAAAAATGCTCCATTTTTTATGAACTTTCTGAATATATAACTTTGTCATAATGTTTTTTCCGAGTCGACTGTTCCTTTAATATTTTAATAATAAAAAACGGCTATGCTAGTACCTCCTCAATCAGCTTCATCTCATTTGGATTGCTGGCCGAAGTCGGTAGTTGGTTGTAAAAGAACTGCTTCAAGTAGCCATGAATCGTGTTTGCCAATGGCTCTCTACATGTTATCGAAGCCATGGCTGCTGTCATCGAGCGCATCATTTGTTGTGAGGCGCGGCGCATATTTTGCTCTTCTTGATCTAACGCAAAGTCTTTCTTACAGATCTCTTCGGTGACGGTGATGGCCACATTGATTGCACGATCCGTGATTCCGCCTGAAAATATGGATTGCAATGTTCTATTATAGTGTACTCACCAATAAGCTCTTTGACTGCTTGACTAATAGCCGGCTTACAAATGTGTTGTAAAGCGGGATGCATAAGAAATAGAGGCAGTGTGTTGGGTATGTTCAGGTATTGCATTAAGCCTAAAATAGGAATTCAATCATACGTGTACAAACGGGTGGGGGAAAAAACATTTTCGAAGCGAAAAACGCTTCCCTGATTCAGGGAAGACCTATGTATGGAAGCGAAAAGTCGTAAAAATGCCTATTGTGTAATAAAGTTTTGTGTTTTTGAGTATGTTTCGAGTTTGGAGAGAGTCACTTTATCCTCAAGGTAATTTTGGCGAAATTTTTGAAAAATTTGAAAAAAATCGTCAAAAATTGAAAAAATTCTGACGATTTTTTCAATTTTCTCGCACGCTACGGATCCATTTTGGGTGGTAGTTTGTACACGAATATGCATATATGTGATCATCTCAAATAAATGTTTACCATCAAGAGAAAGGACATTGATGTCGTTGTAGTTCAGTGTAGCCGTGGTTGGTGGCATAGATGGTTGAGCATACGTTTCGGAAGTAGCTTGTGATATGGAAGCTTCACTATCGCTAACAGGAGTCGCCAAATGAGAAACGGTTAAGTTTTGTCCACCCATTGTTGTCGGTGTTTCTGTTCGTGCACCGGCTAGTCGAGCTTGTAGCAGCATCGGCGACGCTCGAACTGGCACGGAATCTGGCTGTTTCAATAATGCGAGATCACCTAGCTGTTGAGGTACACGTAGTAAACGTTCCGTGTCCTTGAGTATGTTTCTAGTTTCCAAACTTTGAAGATCGGCCTTCAAGTCTTTGCACAAAACTTCAATCTCAAACTTTAGGTTCAACTTTAAGTCCGGTTCATTGTGGATTTCTGCTAGTACGTTTAGTATGCCACCTATCCACGAGCATTTAGGTGCGAACACCTAAAATGATAATTTGTCTATAGCTAATCTTTTAGGATGCTTACTATTTAACAGTACTAACAAAACTTTGATGAATTGCAAACAGTACGAAAAATTCGAAAAAAATCGAAAAAATTGCCCCTTTGAAACAGTACGCTCGTACTTTTCGTGACGACTTATATAGTTTTTCAA
This sequence comes from Acrobeloides thornei, assembly GCA_034699885.1. NCBI lineage: Eukaryota > Metazoa > Nematoda > Chromadorea > Rhabditida > Cephalobidae > Acrobeloides > Acrobeloides thornei. The sequence continues at coordinate 7,724 of JAQGCP010001927.1, read as the reverse complement.
TGCATCCCTGCGTGGTCGTATTGACGGGAAAATCAGTGACACCATTTTTCCGCCAATACGACCACGCAGGGGTGCATTATAAAATCTATATAAGTCATCACGAACAGTACTAGCGTACTGTTTCAAAGGGGCAAATAGTACGTTCGTACTGTTACGCAAAACTAGTCTGTTTGTCGTACTTGTTCAATTAGTAATCACCATTAACGACTTACAGAGCTTTTTGTGCATGAAAGAAGCACTTTAGCAACAAATGGCACCACATACAGCAATTCCTGTTGACCTTTATAGAAAGCTTCGAGCAGTAAGCTTTTGAGATCCAACTCATTTGTGATAATTGGTCGATCACGTGCAATCGTGATAGTACCCAGCCAATGGCCAAGATTCTTCAATAACTGACGGTCACCAAAATTCGACGCCGCATGGCGTTTATCACTACGCAAGAGAACCTAAAAGAAGAGATAGAGAGACGTTAGCTCCATCTAGATAGATAACAGAAGAATTTCTTTCGGTATCGACTTTTTTTAACCATTCGGTTGTTCGGTTTCTACTTTTTTCGGTTTTCGGCAACTCTAGCCATGAATACGGCATAGGCTCTAATGGAATGAAGAGGATGGAACGATACGAATAAAACGATCGAATAAAACGATACGAATGAAACGATACGAATGAAGCGAAACCAAATTCAGGGTTTTCGTGTCAATATTCAGGCAAATTCAAACCCGTTTCCGAACAATTTCTGAACACTGTCCGGAAATCGTATCGTTTTATTTGATCATTTCATTCGGCAGTATAACTTTTCGTACAACCTTTCGTACGAGCTTTTCGTTGCCTGATTATCAATAAAATCCGTTTTGGTTTAAATTTTTTCGTGTCAATAAACGGATTTTATTAATAATCAGGCAACGAAAAGTTCGTACGAAAAGTACCGTACGAAAGGTTATACTGCCTTTCATTCAAATGAATGAAACAATCAAATAAAACGATACGAATGAAGCGAAACAAAATTCAGGGTTTTCGTATCAATACTTAGGCAAACTCAAACCTGTTTCCGGACAATTTCCGAACACCGTTTGGAAATGAAATCATTTCATTTGTGTTCGTTTCATTCGAATGAACGATCGAATAAAACGACACAAATGAAACGACATAATGGAGCGAAACCAAATTCAGGGTTTTCGTGTTAATATTCAGGTAAATTCAAACCCGCTTCCGAACGCCGTCTGGAAATTAAATCGTTTCATTCGTATCGTTTCATTTGATCATTTCATTTATGTTCGTTCCATCTGTGTACGTTTCATTCGTATCTTTTCAAACCTTTCGTCTCCTTTCATTCGAGCCTATCCCCATAAATACCTTGATGTTTCGATAGGTCTCTTCCTTGATACATTTGTCCAAGATAGGATCGTTTAGAGCAATGAGAAAGTTATTATAGAGTGGCTGAAAGTTTTGCTCGAGGGTAACGCGCTTGGTCACCAGGTATCTGGACAGCCACCGGACAAAATCTTCGCCATTTTCTTGAATTATCGTATTCATCTCGTCCGTCTAAATTTTTTCGGCTTTATTCGCTGTGTATAAGTGAGTCAACCTTTTTCGCCAAATTTGTTTGACTAAGATTATTGCACAAGAAGGCCACTTTTTCGACGACCTCCGCTGGTGGATCTTTTAATTGTGTACCTTCTCTTTCTATGGCATTCAGTAAAATGTCTACGTTGGCAGTTGTCAGTATTGAGGTTCCCTAAAATCATGTTCTTTTGGTATAATCACAGTAAGGCTTGGGCACTATAACTTTCGCCACGTTGCCAAAAAAACTATAACTTTCGCCATGTTCGTGTCAATAGACATATTTATTGCAAATCAAGCAACTCAAAAATTGTACAATGGGATTTCACTTTCTGCGACAGAATAATTGAGTATACTTTACTTTATTCATCTATTATATATAACATACATAACAGATTAGTTGCCTGATTTGCAATAAATCTGTTTATTGACACGAAACTGGCGAAGGTTACATGGCGAAAGTTATAATGCAAAAGCTTGTACATACCCCACGATTAGGGACTTTGAAATTGCTCGCTGCTGTCGTCGTTTGTGCTGCAACCGACTTTTCTGTCTCTTCTTCTGGAATATGTGACGGAGGAAGTTGGTTTTGCTCGCCATGAACAATGTACTCTTTCAGTGGAGCTGGGAACCGTTCAAACGAAGAAACATTCTTCAACATTTGGCACACTTTTGGGTAACGGAACAAACAAGCACGACATGCATTCAATGCCACGACTCCGAAATTCCATAAAGTGCTGCCCATTTCTGATTGCAGTGATTCAATCACACGTCGTAGCGCAATAGCAAATTGGATGTTGGCTACAATACCTTCGCGGATAATGCCGCCATATAGTTCGGCGGTTGTTTTCAACTCTCTTCCAGGGTATTCATGAAAGAAGCGGTATTCGTCGAACAGGTTCTTGATTATACAAGTCAAGATGTCTTTATCTCTTTGGTCCGGCGAGCTTTTGAATGCCTTCAGTTTGTTGATAAAATCTTGTATTGTCATCGAGTCACATCGCGCGTAGATCTGTTGGAAATAGCGATTTGCGGCTTCCTGAAATATCATTCGTTTTAATCATCACAGTGTTGTCGTAGGCAAGGAGGACATGTTCCCCAGTGGCGCAAATAAGGGGGGAAAGGGGGGAGCTTCTCCCCCAAATTCGAAAAAATGAAAAATTTTTTAAATATGAATCAGGGTTTTCGTTTCAATAACCCAAAACAATTTTCAAAATTGATCATTTTGATGTCATTTTATCGTATTAGGGCTAATTTTATGCGAGAAATCGATTGCGCACATTCCCTAAGCTTGAAAACGCTTCATTGACCCTAATTAAGGGAATCAGAATGTGTATTGAAGCGAAAATCGAAAAAATTTGAAATTTCTCCCTCAAAATCATATTTCTTGGCGTAATTTCATGCGAGAAATCGATTGCGCGCATTCCCGAATCTTGAAAATGCTTCCTTGACCCTGATTCAAGAAAATAAGAGTGTGTATTGAAGCGAAAATCGAACATGTACTAATTGAATATCATCCGACTAACCTGAATATCATCCGAGAACTGGAGTGCAGCAAAGCTGTTCTCGTCGGAGCGAGACGGATTCAGATTGGATAGAACGTCGGCGCGCGATTGCGACGAGGCAACCAACGAAGGAGTAGTCGAAAATGGATCCCGATTCATTGGCAACTGCGATTTGAAACCAAAAGGTGTGACAGAATTCGTTGGAATTGTTGAAGGAATGGAGTTCCATCCGGACATACCACCACTCGGACCACGGAATGGCATTGCACCAGAATATGCACCGATTTGAGGATTGCGCTGAAGTTGGGGTGAAGCCCTTAACGCATCGAATGAACCGAGCGGGCTGCCTAACCCGGGTAATCCACCGCCGAACATATTGTTCTTCATCGGGTCGGTAGGAGCTTTGATTGGGTTATTGAGGAAAGAGCTCTGACGATTCAAAAATTGCGTGCTAGCTTCTTGCGGACGGACATTCGGGAAAGAACTATTTGCTGGCACAGAGCCCAATAATGGGTTATACGATGCCTGATTGCTAGCATCAATTGGCATACGCTGAGCCATCACCGCTTCTTCATATTTGAGTTGTAATGTGCGGAAATGTGATGTTAGCTGGTTGAGCTCGTTGGCAATAACAGCTAAAAAGCGACGTTAGTTTAGCTTTAAAGGGCAAGTCTAGTTTCGGGGAAATATTTTTAAAAGATAGAGGACAAAAAACTGAGCATTTTTCCTTTGTGGCAAACTTGAAAATCTAATGGTAAAAAGTTATGAGCGTTTCAATGCAAAATTTCATGCAGGCTAATCGCTTCAATATACAAACTTGTTTGAAAATTTTTTTGTTTCGCTCGTAACTTTTTACCGTTAGATTTTCAAGTAGTTCCGTAAAAGAAAAAAATGCTCAGTTTTTTATCTTCTATCTTTTAAAAATATTTCCCCGAAAGTAGACTGATGAGAGAGTACTTGAGTATGTTGCACGTAATTGCAGTGCCGAGAGCAACGTCTGTGCATCTCGTTCAGGTAGCGCTCCGGGAGCTTTCAAACCCATCGGACATTTCCTCTTCAGATAGAATGAAATACTCTGCGCAAATGCGTCACCATACTCGTTGATTTTGTCATCCAAGAATTTGTCCAATTTCAAAAAATCTCTTCTTGCGGCCAGGCACGCCAAGTCGATCACAAACTGGAATTGATTGAGGGCAAATAGCTCGGTCAGCCCATTTGGCTTGAGCTCATGTGCAATCTCCAAGACCCTTGTCAGTCTTGTTTGATCGTCTCCGTTGCCATAATAGTCCAAGAATGCTTGCAGAATAAGCTGTTTGACTATTTGCTTCAAACTTGCATCCGCATTCCAAGCCGCATTCAAAACTGGCACGGCGTTGGCATGGCCCATGATGAAGATGGGTAGGAGTTGTTTTATTAAGATCATCCGAAGATTTGTAATCGGCGGCTAAAGTTTTATTTATAAGTTTCATCCTTGATCCTTATAGCTTTTTATGCATCCCTGCGTGGTCGTATGGATAGGAAGACCAGGATTAGCTAGTACTAATCCTTATTTTCCCGCCATACAACTACGCAGGGATGCATAAAAAAAGATATATAAGATCCACGTTTCTTTTCGTGCGCGCAGCCTGATTGACATGAAAATACAAATCCTACCGGGACTTGAACCAAGGCTAACATCAGCACATCTGGACACATGCTAATCGGCCCGGGTGGTTTTAACAAGGCACATGCGCTGTTGTACAATGGCGATAGTTCGCTTAAGCGCAATAGGACTTCAACTAATTCAAGGCACCGCCTAAATTTTCCTATATTATAGTTATAATATGATGAAGCATACCAATTGCCGATGTCTTTATTGTTGTCATCGGGCAATACCTTCAACGAGGAACAGTTGACTGGTCGATGTGGCAAGTCCGCAAAACAAAAGACATCCGAATTTTGGACAATTTGTGCAATCCATGAAAGCTAAAAAATCATGCATAAACCAAACGAACAAAAATCGAATACCTGGCCAGCCTTGTTACCATTCCAAATTCGATACAAATTTTGTGAAATCAAGTGCATTCTTCCGTAATCCGAATCAAAGGCTTCCAAGAAAATTTGTGTCAAAAGTTGCAACGCGTGTTTATTTCGCACATTAAATAAAGGCTGGTCTAGATTTGCCAAAACATCTACCCAATTCAACGTGGGTGCCTAAAGTAAACAAGTAGTGTTCAATTTTATGGCATCTCGGTATTGGTTTCGAAACAAAATATCAATACCGGGACATCCCTGCCCATGCCCCCTTCCACCCCAACGTTGCCTAATGCGTACCAGTTGTTTAACTGCAGTAACAAACACTTTGGCATTCCATGAAGTTGATGATGAATCAAAGAGAGCATTCAAAATTAACGTTTCCCTAGTGCCCGGCGTTTGGTGCCGATGGTTGAGAATTATGATTGAAATCAAGCGAGCCACTAAGATGGGATCGAGGTTATCTCTTTCTTCAGCCAAAATCTTCATTATATGGTCTTTACATATATCAATGTTGTTGGTAAAATTTATACCCAGTTCCTAAAAATTTTCAAGTCATTTTTGCTAATAATCAACATGGGTGAAAACATACATGGGCAAGCAGGGGGTACTGGGCCCCAAAATACGAATTGGTCCCAAAGGTTACTGTCGACCAAAAAAAACGTCGACAGGCGAAAAAGTCGAAATACGAATTTTTTGGACCCTACGAATTGGAAATACGAAATCGTAGTAAATACGAATTCGTATATATGTTTTGGAGATATTCGCCGTTAAAATACGAATTGGTCCATTAATTTTTCCCCCGATACGACGAATTAGGGGGGGGTACAGTACCCCCCCCCCCTTGCTCATGTATGCAGCCAACTCTCGATAACAACCCCCTATCCAGAGCTTACTAGAGAAATTTCGATGACTGATTAGTATAAGTTTCGGCGCAAAGATCTCGAAAATGGCAACATCTGTAAAAGTTTAAACGCTTGAAAAATGCTATATATGCGGGTTTGATAATGAAAAAGTACCCCAAGAAAATTTCGTATCACGAAATTGAGCTAGGATTCGTGTTTTTCGCACGAAAATTCCTTATATACCTTGAAAATTGAATTTTTAAATCTAAAAATCGATTTTTTTCTGTCAAAACCTCTCTATACAGCGCACGAAAATGGAAAAAAAGTTGGAGCAACGTCTTCATGATAGCGCAATCCGTAGTATTGCAGACCATCAGTTTTGATTTGAACAAAAATGAAAAATTCTGATTTTTTTAACAATTTCATGGTCAAGGAAGCGTTTTGAAGATTTTTCAATGCGTGCAAACGATTCCTCACATAGAAAAACCCCTCACAGGGTCATTTTGAAAAAATTTTTTTTGACAAAAAATCGCAAAAGTGCAGTTTTTACCCACCCTGTATTTAAAATCAAAAATTTAATACACCTTTTTTTAGCTCTTCCGCCGAATCGCTAGTGCACTTCCTGGAATTGACGTGGACAAGCCTGCTGATAATAGTAAGCCTTCACACAAATTCCAATTTTCACAAAAACTCATATTTTTCAGAGCAAACCATAGAAATTGGCCCGCTTAGGCAGAGGGAAATCAAAACCGAAGAAGGCACTTGTTGGTGTTAGAATATTAGTAAATACATCGAATCATCATATTCTCTCAGCTCAAAGCTTAATTTTTGTTAATTATTTTTTCCTTGTTTGTGCTGAATCGCTAATGTGATATGTGTCCCTCCAAAAATACGATCTAATTTTTTCTGCTTATTTCTTAATTTTGAAAAATTTGGTTGTTATGGCGATTGCGGTTTTTCAAATATGCATGCTTGCTATTTTTTGATTAAATTTTTTTTACTTTTAAAACTGAAGCATGAAAAAATTTATACGAAGCTTAAAAATTTACTACATTTGAAGCGCAAATTATATTTAAAAAATCATATTTACTTTAAAATTTCACTTTTAATAAGCTCAAAAATCGTGTTAGACAACGGCAAAATTTTTAGTTCATGTGTCTGATTCTGATTTCACAACAAATGGAGTTATTCGATAAATTTAGCGCAGGAAAGTTCAAAATCGTTTCAAAGAATGTCATTTTTTGGATATAAAAAATTCCTTTTTTGTATTTTTTGGACCTTTTAATAAGTGAGAAAATAATTCTAGGCAAAAATTTTTTGTCTAACCTCATTTTCGAACTTATTAAGTCGAGATTTTTAGAAAAAAAGATAACTGACCGATTGAAGATCAAAAACATCTTTGAATTTAAAAATGTTCACGACCTTTTGGAACAACCTCATGGCTTTTTTGGGCAAAATTGAAGGAAATTTTAAAAACGAGTCAGCTCATTCTATTCACAAGGGTGTCTCCCAAAATGTTAATCCCATATCTCTTCAAAACCTAGCTTAAACGATAGTACATAGTGAATTTTACTATGAAAAAATCAAAATTATCGGCAACGGAGCTCATCTAGGGGGTAGCGGAGGCTCGAAAGATCAAAAATTGCTTGAAAACGCCATTTTCAAGCAAAAGTTGGAAGTTCAAAACTAGTGAAATATGACTTGTTTTGTCGAAAAATGACAAAAATCACCGTTTTCGACTATGGTGAACAATTTCCAATCATTTTTGGAAAAGTTAGAAAAAACGCCATAGTCGAAAATA
>JAQGCP010001926.1:0-11332 GCA_034699885.1 Acrobeloides thornei | reverse complement strand
ACGTTCTTTTCAAAATTTGTGCGTTCTCTAGTCTTTCTATTGTTTGAACTTCACGAAACAACATGACGCACTATATCTTACAAAATTGGCCGCTGCCAAAAAGAATGACTCGCCTTATCATCTGTATGCGTGACGAAATCACGCCACGAATTGGTTTACAATTACTTGAATGCCCGCCTCCTTTTAAATAGGATATTGGATTGAATTTACCATCATTTTATCACGTTAGCTTCCATATAATTGGCTATAAAATACTACCGGTTTTTAATAGGGCTTATTCTAAAATAAAATCTTGATGCTTTACATATCCATATTTGTGAAGAGGAATCATCGAGTAATTTTTGTTGAGGAAAACTACCGAGACTCCTTGTGAGGGGGGGGGGGTCATTGAGTATTCCTGTTGACGGTAGACACAATGTCCTCTCGTGGGAGAATTTCCAGAACCTTTCGTCTGACAAGGAACATTCCCAAATTACCCTCCTCGATTTCGCCAAAGCCGGGCTCAAATGATTCCTCATACCCGACTTGATTATAAAATTTTTTTGAATTTTTGGCTCATAGGGCTTCCTCGTGGAATTTCCAGAACCTTTAGAGATATGAACTTGTTGAATAAACAGTAATCTGTATTGCTTGCTAATGTTGCCTGATTCAATAAGTTTGGTTATTTATTCAGCAAATTCATACCTCCGCGAGGAAGCCCTATGAGCCAAAAATTCCAAAAAATCAAGTAGGGTTAGGAATCGTTTGAGTCCAGTTTCGGCGAAATTGGATGGGGGCAAGTTGGGAGGGTTTCTTGTAAGAGAATTAAGAATTGAACGTGATGTTTGATATTTAAAGGAACGTGATGTTTGGTATTTGTTCGATCAAATTACTACTCCTATCTTTTTTTCCATACGTATTTTCATGCTATACTATATATATGAAAAATTCTTTCATTATTGTGTGCCACATTGACTCCAAGCGTGATTCGAACCCGCGACACGTTTATATAGTAGTAGTTAACAATTGTACTCTGTTCAGCACTTTTTTACATTTGATCTTTTAGAATTGAGTATATTTGATAATTATTCTAATTATTTGCTTCAATTTTCTATACATTTTAAAATCGAAAAATGACTGTCACAACTACCGTTGTTGTTGATGAAGTTATCAAGCATCAATTTTTATCCGCTGATCTTGAATCTGTAAACAAACTCAGAGATGAATCTAAAAAGGTACTTATTTATTTTAAAGCAAAATTAATAAATGAATAGGATACATGGAAACCAGAAATTGTATGGAGAAACGTTGCTCTTTTTGTAGCGCTACATTTTGGGGCTTTAATTGGACTCTATCAACTATTCTTTGTTGCTAAATGGCTAACTGTTGGCTGGAGTAAGAATTTAAAAATGTTTAATTTAATTTAATTTTTCTTGTTTAGCCTTCGCTTGTTGGGTATTCAGTGGTCTCGGAATTACTGCGGGTGCACATCGACTTTGGGCCCACAAAAGCTATAAGGCTAAATGGCCAATGCGTTTATTTTTGATGTTCTTTAATTGCATGGCTCTTCAAGTAACCTCAATTTAAGAAAACCAACAAAAAACAATTTAATTTTCAGAACGATGTTATTGAATGGTGTCGTGACCATAGATGCCATCATAAATGGACTGATACAAACGCTGACCCACATAACGTCAACCGCGGCTTTTTCTTTTCTCATATGGGATGGCTATTGTAAAATATTTTAAAATTTTTAAAAATTTACAGCAATTTCTAGGATGAAAAAGCATCCAAAGGTTAAAGAATTTGGTCAAAAATTGGACATGTCTGACCTCACATCTGATCCAATTTTGGCTTTCCAACGAAAGTATTATCTCCCACTTATTGTCATTTGGTGCTTCTTGTTCCCAACAGCTTTTGCATCCTACTTATGGGGAGAAAATGCACTTGTAGCATTTTACACCGCAGCTTTATTCCGATATTGCTGGACATTACATGCAACTTGGTTCATAAATTCTGTGTCTCATAAGTAAGTTATTTTACCTAGAATATACAGGATGATACACGTCTACAGACACCCCGGAAATTTGTGACTTTCTGCGGGCGAAATGAGTCTCGTCCGCAAAATTTGCGAGCGAAACTCATTTTGGCCTGCGGGTTGCGGAAAGAGAAATATGACTGCGTTTTACATCATGTAAAAGACAAATAGAACAAACAATTCCACTTGTAGAATTTCTAATATAAAAGCTTTAGATTTGGATACAGACCCTATGATGTCACAATTACACCAACAGAAAATGTATGGACAACAATTGCTGCTCTTGGTGAAGGCGGACACAACTACCATCATACTTTCCCGCAAGACTATAAAACATCCGAGTTTTCGCTAAAGCTTAATTTCACCAAAATGGTTATCGATGCATGTGCTAAAATTGGCTGGGCCTATGATTTAAAATCTGTAGAATCTGAAGTTATTCAAAGGCAAAAATCAAAAAACTCAGAATTGATGAATAACGGTCGTAAAGTTAAATCTGGTTAAAAATTGTATAAATTTTATAAAATTGTAACAGATATATATAAATAACTTGAAAAGATCTTAATTAAATAATGAATATTTTTCTCTTTTTGTAAATAAAAGTATTAGATCGATCCATAAATAAGGTGCTTTTGGGTGTTGCGTCGAATCTATATGGAAATGACTCCTCCGGGGGTTTTTCTAGACGGGGAATCGATTGAGCGATTGCCGAATCGTGAATATGCTTCCCTGATCCTGATTCAGGGAAAATGGAGGGTGTATTGAAGCGAAAATAAACTAAAGTTCAGATTTTCGCGAAAAAATCAGTCGGTTTTGAATCAAAGAAGCTCTGTAATGCTTCATGAAGTTCAGCTTCATTTTGGAAAGCTTTTCCATCTAGAGAATTTTGAAGCAAACAAAAGACTTTATAATCAGTGTGAGCCAAATCGGGCAAATGTGGTGGATGAAGAAGAACAAGCTCAGCCAAACTCTTCAAGCTTATCTCTTGCAGCACGAGCAGTGTGCGGAATCAGGGTCAAGGAAAGCACTTTCATGGTTCGGCAATGCGCTAAATACAACAAAGTGGTTGAAGCATAAAAGTCGCACTTTAGACCAAGCTTATTTAATAAAGATTGACAAGAATATAAAATTGGAGCTCGGATTAAACCACGCCGAGAAGGTAGAAATGTAGGTAATTTTTGAGATTGGGCAAAAGTTTTCAGACCCGACTGGAACTCGAACCCGGACCTCCTGGCTACCGTCCAAGTGCACTACCATTGTGCTACCGCGATGTCACTATTTCCAAAAAGTGCTCAAATTTTTTTAAACCGGCATATAACCTAGGCTTTCGACTATGCTGAATCCAAAAATGCAAAAATTTTCATATATCTCCCTTGTAGATTTCGAGACCCAGAGGGAGTCATTTTAACCCAATGTAAACATCTTGTAAGGCTCATAACTCCGAAACCATAAGGCAGGATTTATACTTCCGTCGTGTCGCGACAGTGCATTTTTGTGTCGCGCGACATGTCGTGCGACGTGTCACTAGTACTTGGTTTGAAAAGACGTTTATCCATCAACAAGCCTTGGTGGTGCATTGACAAAGCAGCGGCTTTTTGGTCACATGGTTGCGGTTCGAATACCGCTTGGATCCAATTCTTTGCCACTTGGCCTTGTGTCGCGTCGTGCGACGCAACTATAATCTTTATGGGAAAAATCGTTCGCCCTATAAACGTAATTGCTCTGCGTGTCGCACGATGGAAGTATAAATCCCGCCTAAATGCTAGATCTTCATAAGGTATCGCTAGAAAGATGGATAATATGCTTTATTTAAATACTATGATAAACTTATATAAATACTATGGCAAACTTTTCATGTAGAGAAAAGTTAGAGCGCAATCTTTGAAAAATGCGGGGGGGGGGTTGGCCCCTCAAAACTCAATGTTTTGCTCTTAAATTAAACTTCGCCCTACTTTTACTGACTGTTTTAATACTGCTATATATGAGCTTGAAATTGTAAAAATCGACTTTCAAGTTGCTACTTGCGCCTAAAACCAAAGGGGACCCAATTGATCGATTTTTGGGTCGGAAAATGATTTTTTTTATTTAGCATCCCAAAAGTTCAGGCATAAAAATTTCGAATATCTACAAATATGGCAACTTTTTTCCGCTGACTGGTCCTTTAAGCCCAAAATGTTTCAATTTAGCGAAAAATATTGACCATGTTTATAAACCTTTTTTCCTCAAATTTATTTGAGTATTCAAAATAAGTTTGATTGAATGGTAATACTAAAACGAAAACTCTGAAAATTTATTTGTATACTAGTTCACGAAGATACACAATCGTTGTGTAATCGGCTCTGCAAACGTCGAATTATTTTGCATGTGCAGTCTGTATTAACCTCAACATACACATCGCATATGTATACTTTTACGAAACATAGTTTGCACTTATATTCAAAATTTTTCCATAAGTGGAAAAGCCTTAATAAAGCTTATAAAAATATTTAGTTTTAGAATTTAGATATATATACAATGGAAGCTCAAACGATGCAGTCTTCAAATAATACTCCAATAATTCCAACAACACACGAGGTTGATGCTTCTTTAAGTAATTGTGAGGTTGTAGCATGTGGTACAGTTGTTGCGAGTACACCGACAGTGCCATCTCAAATGCCTTCACAGTCCAAAAAACCACGTGAGTATTTTTTTATTGATGCCATATAATCATAACCTTTTAGGTGGTTGTTCAAAACGCCTTAGTATGGACGAAAGATATCGAGTTAGAGAACTTTATTGTAACGGGATTCCAAAATTGAGAATAGCAAGGATGCTGAATCTTAATTGGAGGACTGTTCAGAAGATTGCAAAAAAGGTCGATGCAGGCATTACAGATTTAAGCCCATTAAGACCAAGTAGAACTGTAGCAACACGTCAAAATAAAACGGAAATATTAGATGGAACAGAAGTTGCTTCAACTTCGAACTTTCAACCACACAATTATAATGGTTAGTAAACCCCTTTGGGGTCATCCAGATATTACGGGGGGGGGGTCGGCCCTCCTCATAAAAATTGATTACGTTAGTGCATTTGTGATGATTACGTTGGGAGGGGGACGGGGGGTAAACCACCAAAAAGTTGATTACGTAATTTCTGGATGACCTCTTTCGATATTAAACTGATTAATATTAAACTAGAAAATACAACTAAAACCTTTTCATAATGCCAGGAACTCGAAAATACACAACTAGAACCACTATCGCAAGTTGCCAGTTGGGGATCGAACCTTGGTCATCTCCATAGTCTGCCGTGCTAACCACTACAGCACACGGCCTTGATGAATGCAATCCCGATCTCAAAATCATTAGTGGTTCTAGTTGTATATTTTCGAATTCCCACCCGATGGTTCTAGTTGTGTATTTTCTAGTTGAATATTAACAAAAAACATTTAATTTTAGACGTGCTTCAAATTTCTCAATCTCCACTTCCCCAACAAAATTCTATTCTCGTTCTAAATGGATTGCCATCAACTGAATTGAATGGGAAGAAGTTTCCAGTCTCGGAAGATGAACTACAAAATATCAAAGAAGAATACTTAACGATGAAGCAAGAAACAGATGAATTAACAGAAGCAATGGAAGAGGAAACATCAAGCATTAGTGTCAAATCAGAACTTAAAGATGACTTAGACGATCATATTATCGACGTAGTCACGCCAGAGCCGGAAGAAAGGAGGGTTAGAACAAAGAAAAGTGTTGCAGGTAAATCTTCTTTTAAAATTGTTAAAGACAGTCTACTTTTCTACTTTTGGGGAGTCGATGCCATGTGAAAGAGCACAAAATTTGGAGCATTGTTTGCTTTTACGGCACTTTTACGGCACTACTTGAAAATCTTTTTTCACAATTTTGTTTCGCTCATAACTTTTTAAGGTTAGATTTTCAAGTAGTGCCATAAAAGCAAAAAATGCTCTAAATTTTGTGCTCTATAATCTGGCATAAGTAGACTGGTCCTTTAATGTAAGTTTTTTAGAAGCACTTCGAGCGAAACGAGCTGCAGCATTGGGCACTGGTAATGTATCGACAAATATTATATATACATCTACCACAGAAGCAAATGCTAATCCAAACGCTAATGCTAACATGAATGCTAATAACACGGTTCATCGCATACTTGTTCCTCTTGATCAAGTTTCTGCAAGATACTCTATACTAATGAAAGTTAAATGCGTATGCTGGTATGATGTTGGATTTACTCTACAAGATATCGTCCGATTGTTCGAGGCAGAATTTGGTGAAGAGTTTCAAGCACCACCATTAGAAATAATCAAATTTTGGCACGAAAGATTATGTACTACTGGAAGTGTTGTCTAAACATTTTTTTAAATGTTTTATTTAAAAATTCTGCCAATTGTAATAACATGCGATGTCGTAGCTAGAGGGGAGCATGTGATCCCCAAACTCCGAAGCGAACAAAATTTTTCCTAATAGTCTTCCATATGTTTTTGCTCAAAAAAATTTTCACTTAAAAAATATCCAAAATGTGTCATTTTTTCTACAAAATTGCATTTTTTTAAACAAAAAATGACAATTTTTTACTAATTCTTATCAAAAGGGTTTTTTATAGAAATTTCGACCCACGAGGGGATATCTGCTTCCTCCCTATGCCACTCCTCCCTCCCCTAACCTGAATCCTAGCTACGGCCCTGATAACAAGTAAAAGGTTTTAAGTTTTTGACAGAAAGTTTTGTTTAAGTATTTTTGTATATCACGTCATTCACGACGCATAAAAGTAGTGCTAAAATGGAAATAATGGAAAACCTGCTCAAAATCGACTAATTTTTACTTATATATTATTTTGATGAAATATTGCAAAAATTTTGATGGCCCGCTCGTTTTCGCAATTTTTTTCCCAAAATGTAAGGGGTGGCTCAGCTCCATTTTTCGAAACAACGAAAAAATCGAAAATCGCGAAAATGAGCGGGCCGTCAAAATTTTGGTAATATTTCATCAAAATAGTATATAAGAAGTAAAGATTAGTCGATTTTGACCAGGTTTTTCGTTGTTTCCATTTTTAGCAATACTTTTACACGTCGTGCCATTTATTAAACAATAACATTAAATAAATTTAGTTTAAAAGGATAAACTTTCACACTTCTCTAAAATCTTAGAAGTAACAACTATCCTACTACTATAAGGGGCGGTTGTAGGACAACTCGAAACGGGAAACGTGCAACTCGAAACGAAAAACGGATTATTCGAAACAGGAAACTCGAAACGGACAACTCGAAACGAAAAATAATTATAGAAGCTAGATTTTTTCAATAAATTTAACATTTACCTAAAAAAGCAATTACAGCATCCTTCTCAGCTCAACGAGACGAAGAAAATAACACCAAAATTATCCAATTTGAAAATTGTGTTTGGGGATTTGTATTGAAACGAAAAGTTTTCGTTTCAATAACCCAATTCGAGTTCCAAATTGTATAATTTTTGTGTCATTTTTTTCGTCTCGTTGAGCTGAGAAGGATGCTGTAATTGCTTTTTTAGGTAAATGTTAAATTTATTGAAAAAATTTAGCTTCCATAATTATTTTTCATTTCAAGTTTCCCGTTTCGAGTTATCCGTTTCGAAAAAAGTATTTCGAATTGCACTACAACCTAAGGGGACATCCATAAATTAAGTTTACAAGGAGGGGTATCCAAAAATCTAACAGTTGCGATAGCTTGCTAAAGGTGTCTAAAAAATTTTAATTTTTCACGTTGAAACAGGCAACCAAATCTAAAAGTTCTGGGGAGGGGTCACATAAAAATTTTACAAACGTAATTTATGTGTGGCAACTGAACGTGTAATGCTTGTGTGTCTATCGAGATGATCTCGGAAGGGTGAGATTTAAACTGTATACACCCATAAAGGGGCAATGAGAGAAAACGATCGACATCTCTTTCATGAGAATACCCAATGCCGTACAGGGTGTCTCAATATTATGGCAAGTTTTTATTGTTGACTGCAAAATTTAAAAAAATCAAATAATTTCCTTCCACCCTGTATATATTGACCAGAATTTCATGCTGATTACGAATTTACAAAAAAAATTTTGAAAAAATGCTCTCGTCTGATTTAGGACTCCGGAAAGGTACTCACCAATCTTGTCATAAATCATGTCACAAAGGCAATTTGGACAAAGGCAAATTAGAAACGCAAAATTGTGCGATTATCTTTTTATTGATGCGATAGCTTGCTATAGGTGTCTATATAAAATTTCTAGGGCAGATTCTCAGCTTTCAGTAGTCTACGAGGTCCCAATTCAATTCCCACAAGGAATATATTAAAACTATCGGATGGATTAGATTTAGACCATTAATACGAAAACTAAAGTTGTAGGGGGCGATGAGAGAAGACGATCGACACCACTTTTATGGGGCTCTAACAAAATTGGAAGCACAAAATTAGAAAAGCAAAATTGGAAACACAAAAACATTACATCAGCAAAAATTGGAAAAGCAACTCGTTTTGTCAAAAAAAGTTCCATTTGTAAAATTTCTATTTTAAATAAAAATTTTCTACTTTTTCATCAAAATTGTACATTTTTTCAAAAAAGATTATATTTTTTTGTAGCATTCCAAGCTAGAGCCAAAATCAGCTTTCACAAGAGTTCACCTGAAACAAAGATTCCTTTTATAGCTTTTCATATTCATCCCTGCGTGGTCGTATGCGTGGGAAAATTTTAAACAGTTGTTGAAAGTGTTCATTGTTGGAATTCCCTGAATATCAAACGTTTCCAATTTTGTGTTTCTAGTTTTGCTAGAGCCTTTTATGAGGGTACACTTCAAAAAATTGTTTTTAAATTCTGATTTTCTATTTTATGCCGGCATAATTTTATACCGGTACAAATTTACGCTCGCAGTCACTCTCGGAAATCGCGAGCGCCGGAAGCGTTCGGCCCCTGAACTTATTTTTAACTGTTTTAGTTAATCTTTTAACTTTATTCAAAAATAAATGAAGATTACATAATATGATCGTAATGATGTACTATGTGTACTAGTGAAATTTCCCGATTTAAAAAATTGTTAAAAATAGTAGAAAAAAGATTTTCACATGGGTTTTTTGTATACATGGTGGGGCAATTGAACTTACCCCCTTTCCCCATATTCTAAACGAAACTATCATTTTTAATCAAAATTTTATCTGAAAGCAACTTTTCGGAGTAATTTCACACGAGAAATCGATTGCGCGTATTCTCAATGCATGAGAAAATTTTGCTTGATCCTGATTCCGGTAATTTTCTTTACAATACACATCACACTTCCTTTATTCAGGGACGAGAGAGGCTAATTGGATTTTTGTTTAAGCATCATCCTGGGATAATTTTGCGATGAATAGATTAAGCGCATTTTCCTCAAATATCCCAGGAAGATTATGTTCAAATAAAAATCTTCCCTGAATTAGAGGATGAATCTAAAGCAGGCTTCGGATTTCACCTTTTTTAAAAGGTTTTTCCTTTTTTTCGACCCAAATCTTTTCTTTTCTTTTAACCTTTTTTTCTTGACCTAAACCTTTTAAAAAAGATTTGCTTACAATAGTTTAAAAATTCATGAGAATTGTTGGTGTGAAACGTGAACTTGTAACTATTTGAAGCAAAAAAGTTGTTATTGAAATGAACATACAAAAATTGTAATTTTTTGAGCATTTTCAGCTTAAAAATAAGTGTTTCTCAAAAAATTTTCGCCTGCGGCGCTATTTTTTCATTAAAATTTTTTTGACCTTTAAATGCCTTTTTTCTCACAGTCAAAACCTTTTAAAACCTTTTTTCTAAAGGCATTGACCTTTTAAATGAAAAATTTTTATCCGAAGCCTATATAAAGGCGTACGATGTATTGAAGAGAAAATTATCTGAATCAGAATCAAGCAAAAATTGTCGTGATCGAAAATACGCACAATCGATCCCTCATATAAAATTACCCCCGTAAAGTTGATTGTTATTATCAGGGTTTTTCCGGCCAAACGAATACTGAAACGAATACATACGAATACGATATGAATACTGATACATTTGAAAAAAATTTTTTTTACAGTTTTGTAGATAAAAATTCGACGAACATTTTAGGCATAAAACAAAAAATATATATGCATTTTAGATAGGCTAAAAAGTTGTTCGATTAGTATTCGGAAGAAATTTGCAAAAATTCTTCCGAATACTAATCGGTCAACTTTTCAGCCCATAAAAAATGCATATGTATTTTTTGTTTTGTGCCTAAATGTTCGTCGAATTTTTATCTACAAAACTGTAAAAAAATATTTTTTCAAATGTATCAGTATTTGTATGTATTCGTTTGGCCGGAAAAACTCTGGTTATGATAAGATTATAAACAATGATTCCTTCTAGAATTTAGGAGGGGGCAAGTTCAAACCCACTTCGTATTGTTGTTACATCTTGGATATTTATGAAAAAAAATTTCACTGGGACACCCTGTAGTATGAATTTCAGATGAGTTTTTAATGCAGTGGCGTAGGAAGATGGATCGACTAGGATGGAGGGGTGGGGCAGTGCCGAAATTTGGAGGGAGTTAGTTTTGAAAAAATCATCATTTTCTTATGAGGTTTTTAAAGATTTTCATTGCTCTTAAGAAATTTTATAAACTGTTTTAGGTTTTTGGAGAGAATTTCCCTTAGGTTTTTCTCAATAATTACGGAGGATGGGGGCAATTTCTCAAAAGATGTTTTTTCAATGTAAAATTGAAAAGCCTAATTTCATCATTGACCATAGATTAGCAGTCTAATTTCATCATTGACCAGAAATTTCTCCATCTCTGACTTTTATATACTAGCAAAAGATCGCATCGAAAAAGCAGTCTGGAGCCGGAAATAAGGCTGAGGAAATTTGGATAAAAAATATGCCAAACTTTGTTGTCACCCTGTATTCATTACTTAACAATATGACCTCATCGCCTTAGGGCATAAAGTGCCAGAAATACTTAAAAGCATCTTGGAAAAGTGAACATAAGTTGTCATTCGGAATCATTTTTGATTTTTTCTAGCTTCGTAAGAATATAATATATATATAATTTTTACAATATATGATGTTTTGTAAGAAATCTTGATTTCCTCTTTTTATATAAGTTTAGAAAGATAATTAATTAAGTTTTTAATATAAAAATCATATATGATTATATCAAATGATGATTATAAATAATTAGCTCAAATGTGCATATGGCTGTTTTTGATTGGCCACATGTTCTTAAAAATTTTATATAAATTTCTTAAAATCATACTACTATTAGGGTGTCCATACTCATATCTTACAAAAATGGCAGGAAAATTACGATTTTTGTTGAAAAAATGG
>JAQGCP010001925.1:0-11341 GCA_034699885.1 Acrobeloides thornei | reverse complement strand
TTTTGTTAAATCCTATTTATTTTAAATATTTATTAACAAAAATTAAACAACCTTATATAAATCTGGTAAAAACTTAAAAATTTAAGCCCTAAAATAGGGCTTAAATGGGAGTAAAAAAAGGGGCGGAGTTTTTAGAGAGTAAAAATTTTGGAAATAAAAACTCCGCCCAAAACATCTCTTCGCTTTACGCGACATTCCACGCAAAATAAAAATTTAAAAAAAACTGTACAACAAAAAAAATATATTATCGATTTATCACTATTTAGCGAAGGAAAGAGCATGTGTATTGTGTAACAATGTATCAATGAAAAAGAAACTTTTGCATGCATGTCATAAATTTTTAGATGGAGAGTCGAATGCGGTCATCGAGCATTACAACCTTAAATTCCATTTTTAGTGGTTCATAAATAATTCTTTTTTGCAGATAGTTACTTTTACAGAAATTTCCAGCTTAGTTTGGCCAACTTGTCGGACTTCAACTGCTGGAAGGGCATTATGTCGCCAATATTCACACCAATACGTTAGATCTTCGGTCTGGCAACATGCTTCCGTCATCCAATCATAACTATGGCGAGGGCATGTCAGCTTAACTTTGACCACGAAAGAGCTGCGGATGTTTTCGGGTAGATTTTCAGTGCCCAAATTCTTCGCTAGAAATTTAGCTACTCCTGTGACCATTAGTCTTCGGACGTTTAAGGGTACATTAGCAAGAGGGATTGAATAGGTGCCCTTGCGGAAGAGGAGAGTTCTTCCATTGTAGTTTTTGAAATTCTGTTCATAGTAATATTCGTCATTAGGATAGCCGTTGCTTTGATAGTTGGGTTTAAAAGGCGGCAAGTCGTACACCGGAAAAGACATTCTAAAAAGTACAATTGAAATAAGAAAAAAATTTAAAAATATAAATATCTAGCCCAATAGTTCAAAAACAAGTTAGGAGACTAAATTTCATAGAGTAAATACCTAGTTATTTACAAAAATAAGATACTTTTAGTGTAAAAATCCATTAGTGGCATGTATTTTCTTCTTTTATTGTCGGCTGATTGGAGCATGTGCTTGTTTTTGGTTGTTCATCCACGCGCGGCTCTTCTTCACCAAGGTCAACAATCTTTTCTGAAGGAATTTCGATTTTTCCTGAAATATTAGCCAAGGCTATTTTGCGTTTTAATCGATACTTTTTCGATGAGCGTCGATTGTTTAATTTCGATCGTAATTTCCGGATTTTCATTTTGTCTTCCAACAAGATTTCCGGGTCGGCCGAAAATAATTTATAAACTTTGGTGGAGCAAATTCCTAAAATCATTTCAAAATATGGGGTGAACAATATTTTTCCATCTTTAAAGAATATACTCTTCATTTGGTTACAAAGATCTATTATCTGGTCATACCGATTCATTTCTTCCTGGGTAGGACAAAATGCCTGCTTAGGGTCTAGAGAAGGACTTTCCGACGTAGCCATAATATTAAAAATAATATACAGAAAATTAAATAAAGTTAAAAATTAAGAGCCGAACTCTGTAAAAATCCATGTTCAATTTTTATAGAGTTTTTGAAACCCCTATGAGCTCCTCCCACTTGAAGAGAAAGAAAATTTTTATGACATCATATTTTTTTTCTTTTGGGAATGAGAGAGAAAAAAAATATTTTTATAAAAAAAATATGATGTCATTTTTAGACGACAAAATTTTGATGAATCATATTTTTATTTACAGTGAATTTTCACGTGAATCATAATGTGTGAAAAATTTATGTTCAGAAGAGACATTTTGTTGAAGTTTTTATATTAAAGAGAAAATATGAATTTGATAATTTTAAGATAATTGTTGACAAAATGCCCATTCAGAAATACAAAATCGTAAAATATTATATAATAAAAATGTTTTTATTGAAGTGGGAAAATAAAGCATACTTACACCAAAACTTCAACAACAAAAAAAATTTTTTACAATTTTGCTTAGAATTTTTTCTCAACCCTTAGAAAAATTTTCACAAATTTTTAACATGAAAATCTAACAAATTTTGACAATTTATTGCCAATTGATGAAATAACATTATAAAAAAGGTTTCCTAAGTTACAAATATCTAAAAGAAAGATCTAATATATGGTATATAATTTTTCCTTTATATAAAAATAGGTTAATTGATTTGAAAAATTGCACTTCTCTCAACAATAAAGTTTAATAATACAAAAAATCGCTATAACTATAATGATGCATAAAAATAACAGTTTTCTAAAATCGGATAATATATCTACTGCCCATTGTAAAATATCGGGAAAATGGAAAGTGATGTATTGTTGCTTTTTATCCTCCATTTTCTCATATTTTACTGATTCGTGGAGTTTAATTGAGGGAATTTCAATTTCCGTTAAGCCTCCAGGGCATGTAATTATGCATTTTCCTCCAATTTCATTTTGATTAGTATAAAAATAAGAAGATTTTTGACCGTTAGTGTGATTATCACACTTAGCGATGAAATCAAAGTCTTCGCAATGTACATGCCCTAGGGTGCTTCCGAATTTTGCCTGGCATTTATAATCGATTCTAGCGCCAAAATCCGAATTTGAAAATCCCTCGATGTTAAGAATTTCAAGCACGCAATTAGTTTTTTCGTAAACGTTGAAGGTTTTTAGATTGCGCGCTGAAATTTTAAGTTCGAGTGTTGATAATTGTGGATGAAACCATACCTGATTTCGCGATCCTTGAAAAACGTTGGGTCCATCGATTTTGGGTAGTTTCGCTAAAGAATTTTTGAAAAAACTAGTCAAATCAAGTGTTGGGCAGTCGCAACTTTCGGAAGTTTCGGTCGGACGACATCTGCAGAGGTCTTCTTCACGAATTTCACACTCGAATCGCTCGGCATGTTCCTTCGATTGGCAGTAAATTCTTTTTAATTGTCTTAGTATGTTTTTATCCTCGATTAAAATCGTTTCCTCTCCATTCGTGATGAAATTCATTTGAGTGAGGTCCTCGTCAGCGACGAACAATGTAGGCATTTCAATTTTGAGGCCATTCCAAGTCTGAGTTTGACCTGGCACTATTAACATTTCAGCATTTTCAGTTTGATTGTGGGTTTCCATTTTAATTTTCATCTTTAATTTGGGTCTCCAATATCGGCAGCGAAAGATTTCATAGACTTGTTCGTCTATGGTTGGTACCATATAAGTTCTCCAAAAGGTACACGAACTACCGCAAAAGAAGCAGCCATTTGGCCAGCATCCCTGCGTAGGATCGCATTGTGTATATCCAAAATTATCGTTCGCTTCTGAGCCTAACTCCCAAATCTTATCCGTCTTCTTAACTCGATCACATGGATCGTCTACACAAGAGCCGCTATGAGGGCATCTCTTTACTATCTGCACTCTGGGCTCGTAGGCACGAATATACTGAGTGATAACAGGAAGGCATTCATATCGAAAATCTTCTATTTCTAAATTAAGTATACCTTCTGTATGATTTCTTTGATCCTTGAGAATTAGTCTGATTTCTTGACTATGGGGCTGTAACGTTATAATTGTTACAAAGTCGAAAACACATACTGTCATAAGATTTTCATCGATCGAACAGGATTCTTCGGTCGCCATAAATGTGTTTACTTTCACTCCTGCCTCTGCCGCTTTACAAAGAACTAGAAGGATGGTTATCATAGCTACACTTCCCAAAGAAGATGTGCATGATTGTCTACGGCTGCTAGAAGATTCGTTTGTCGTTGGCTTTTCCTGTATCTCTACTTTGGGTTGATAGACTGATCCAAAAGATAGTGGCTTGTCCAATGAAAGCTCTAAATCTCTTCTTTGTTCGTCTTCTCGCATCATATCCCGAATTCTTAAAAGATTTGAAGATGCTAGTCTTTTAACTCTTTCGGGAACCCAATCTTTCTTCCAAATCGTAAATGCAGCTAAGCTAATAACTAAAATTAAGCTACTTACCCACAACCAGAATGTGTTCTTCATACAGTGGTCATTCACGAACAATTCTGGGCACCAGTTGCATTCAATAGTGTTGCAAAAATCGATCGGAGAACATTTGCCGACCATTTCTGCGACTTTTAGGCCTTCATACCACAAGTAAACTTCAATCTCAAAGCCTTTAATAACAATTTCATCTGTTACTCGCACTTCTTCTATCATTTCTGGGTATTTTAACCAAGTACAACGTTTGCCAATGCAGTGTTGCATTAATGTAACATTTGTAGGTGCTATAATTTCAACCCCTTTCTTGGTACAAATAAATTGACATTCGGTACAATTTGGTTGTTTAGGCTCTGGGAAATCATATATTTCGATTCTTTTTGATCCCCATGCCTTTATCGGGATTCCAATTGTTTCTATCATAACAATATCTGGATGTGGATGATAACAAAATTTTGTTGCATTTTCTTGGCATCCAGTATGTATTTTGCAGAAGTAGGGTGTGCCATTCACTTCAAGTCCTTCTCCAAAGCATACAAATTCGTCTTTGATCACATTCACGAATTTTTTGTCAAGTGATTTAATGTAGTGAGTTGTGTTATCGAATAACATGATTTGAGTAACGTGGATCATTTTGGGCGTTTGTTGGCAGTCTATCGATGGTTTTAAGGAACAGAAGTTGATCTTTTCGCTTTGTAGATATTTTATGAACTCCTTGTTTCGCTGATGAGAAGTCGATGCTAAGGGACCATCGTAGTGGCTGCAGAATTCCGCCCATTCTGGACAATAGCAGGTTTCTCCACAATACTGCGAATTTTCGAATGTGTGATTCTTCCGTATGACTCCCGTAAAGCATTCGAAAACTTCTGAACAAAAGGTCTTGTCTTTATTTTCTTTAATTAGGATTCCAGCCGCCCTGCATTCGGGTAAACTTTCTATAACCATTTTTGCTTCTCTCGGGCATTTCGCTATAGCGGTGGTGAAACAGGTTAGAACCGTTAAAAAAAATAAGGATTTATCCCGAGACTTATTTTTAGAACGCGTTATCCTACCATGTTCTTGAGTTTCAGCTGTTTTTTCGACATGTTTAGCTTGTTTTTTCGGAGGTTCTAGACTTTCTTTTTCTATGGAGTCAATTTCTAGAGGATACAAAAAATTGATTGCTCTGTTTAAGACATTACCGTTGGCTATTCTAATTTGTGCGGAGCGAATATGGAAATCTCTTCCTTCAGAAAGGCTGATTATCGTTCCCAATCTCCATGTGCTTCTGGGGGCATCTTCTTCTTTTATTAAAACGACTTCGCCAATTTTTGGCTCGTAGTTAAGGCTTCCTTTCGGGGCTGGATGTTTCCTGAGATATCTTTCTTGCAAACTGGCTATGTATTCTTTCTGCCATATATCCCAAAATTTGTCCAACGTTTGCACCGTTTTCTTCCAAAAATTTAGAAGTTTTTCGCGTGAGTCAATTCCACGAGGTTGATACTGTAGGTCTTTAGGATTTTGTTCGAATGCTGGTATTCCAATGTAGGAATTAGGCTGAAGGAAATCGATGGGGCGCAATATTTCCAGAGATTCGAGGCCTTCATAGACATAAGTCAGGGGTCTCGAGTTCACTACCGCTTCAACTTCTGGAAGTAATGTTGCGAGCTGTTCCAAAGTTAGTAGATTTTTACCGACAGCTCTTTTTAGCGAGGTCTTAACAAGTCCTACCATGCGCTCGTAAAATCCACCCTGCCATGGAGCAAACTCTACAATAAAGCGCCATTCTATTCTTTCCGAAGTGGCATAACTTAGCACTTCTTGGCTAGATAGGATGTTGGCCCAAGCAAGTTTTATAGTTTCGGATGTTAGAACAAACTGCTTGGCGTTGTCTGAGAGTATAAGATCGGGTCTACCACGGCGTGCAATAAAACGTCTGAATGCGTTCAAAAATGAGCTAGAAGTCATGTCTAAGACGTATTCTAAGTGGACATTGCGCGTTGTCATACATGTAAAGAGGCTTACCCATACTTTTATTTTTTCTCCTTGAAGCTTGACCCATAGAGGTCCTAGATAATCTAGACCACAGTGCCCAAACGGCTTTGTCCTCGTTAATCTCTCTTCGGGGATGTCTGGAATTTTCGGCAGTTGATAGGGTTGTGCTTTTTCTCTTCTGCATTGGAGACATCCTTCTTTGAGAATCCGTCTGATCTCATTACGTCCTTTTGGAATCCAGAATCTCAGGCGTACCATCGCGAGAGTGTGTTGCACGCCAGCATGCATAGCTCTTCTATGAGCATCTAAGACAATTAAAGTTGTAATACGATTTTTTCGTAGTAAAAAGATCAAGTCTTCTCCTCGCTCTTTGTGAACTGAACTTTTCGCAAGTCTACTCTTGCACCGAAATAGTCCTAGATAGTCTTGATAGATTCCGAGATCTTCCCATTCTTTATCTAGAGGGGGACTTTGTTGTTGGGATTGTAGGATCAAAAATCTTTCTGCGATTTTTACCTCCTCAACGGAATAGGGTCCGTTTGTTTTGACGTTACCAAACCATACTTTTCGCTTAGTAATTTTGTGGATATACCTTAACAAAATGATAATGGTTCCGATTAAGGTTAGCCAATTACTAAATCGCTCTGGGTCAATGTCGATCTTTGGTAGATCCTTCGTTTCCTTCAATTTTTTCATGGTAACAAATACTTTCTTTGACTCCTTTTCTTCTTCTGGCATTTCTTCCAAGGTTTCTTCTAAAATTTGTTGGTCTAACACTGATGGCCAATCTTTTTCATGCGACTTTAACCATTCAGGACCGTCCCACCAAATTTTCGATTGATTCAATTCCATCGGTGTTGCTCCTCGCGACCCAATGTCGGCTGGATTTTGATCGGTGGGCACATATCTGAACTCTCTGCAATCAGAGTCCCTAATTTCGATTAAACGGTTATTGACAAACTTCTTTAGCGTTTGACTACTTGAAAAGATCCATCCGAGTATAACTTTAGAGTCTGACCAAAGGACTCGCCGGACTTCCGACGGAATTTTCATGTATCTAGACACAAACTTCAATAGTCGGATGCCCATCAAGGCTGCTATCAGCTCTAGCCTGGGAATAGAGACTTTATCCATCGGTGCCAATTTCGTTTTAGTCATCAAAAGGTACACTTTGGGCCCATTTGAGGTCTCTTGGCGCAGGTACACCATTGCAGCGCATGCCGTGATTGAGGCGTCTACAAAAGCATGAAGCTGCCAATTTTTCATATCACATGGATGTTCAACCACTAATCTCTTGAATCGAAACCGCTTACCTTTCCATGAATCCTTGATTTTTGCCCATTTTTCTAGAAGGAAAGGGGGTAATTCCATATCCCAATCGAGCTTTTCCTTCCATAATTCTTGTAAAAGAACTTTTGCTTGCACGACACAAGGTGCGATGAGACCTAGCGGGTCGAATACTTTTGCTGCTTCTTTGAGCACATCTCGTTTTGTCTTGGCAACATTCTCCTCTTTGAAACTGGGTAGCTTTATCTCCATTTTATCAGTCACAGAGTCCCAGAAAATTCCTAGAACTTTCATTCCAGTTTCCTTAGCTTTATCGGATTCTTTGAATCCCGCATTCGTTTGAGGATCATTTGATATGAAATCCCTTAGGTTCATAGCCGCTCGAGAAAATGAATTCTTGATCTCTTGATATTTTTGAAGGGCATCGTTTGTGTTGTTCGCTGAAATGATAATGTTGTCAGCGTAAGTGTTCTCATTGATTTCCTCTGTCGTAGGAGTTTCTTCTTTTTCTAAATGATACTGGATCGTTGCGGCTAATAAAAAGGGCGAGGAAATTACTCCAAATGGCATACGCATAAACCTAAATGTACGTAAGTTCTGTCGATCAGGCAGCTTTGATGTATCTTTGACCCAAAGGAATCTGTTCACGTCGCGATCCTTTGGATGAAGACTGATTTGTAGAAATGCTTTTTCCACGTCGGAAATTACTACAATTTTGAATGTTCTAAATCGTAGTAATATCCCGCATAAATCCGGAAGTAACACTGGTCCTCGGTAGAGATTATCATTCAAACTTTTGCTATTTTTTGTTCTAGCGCTAGCATCATAAACAATTCTTACCTTTGTCGTAGTTTTATCAGGAGTTTCCACTTCACGATGAGGCAAGTAATGGACCAAATTTCCATTTTCTAAGTTGTTAGGAATTTCTTCGATGATTCCTTTCTGAAGTTGATCTTCTATAATCTCGTTATATTTTTCCAAAACGTCAGGACGATTCCAGAGTTTTTGTATATTGGAACGCAAACGACCGAAGCTGAGACCAAAGTTGGTATCTAGATCGGGTTTGTCTGTCTTCCATGGCCATTGAACTTCATATCGCCCATCTACCATGCGAACCGTTTTCCTAAAAAGATCCATAGCAATTTCATCGTCATTTTCATGCGGGCAATCGACGATTCCCATGGAGTCCAATTTCCAGAATTGTTCGAGTACTTTGCTCAAATCATCTTCTTTTTTCCGCTTCTTCTTTTCTGGAGGCTCGGTAGGTTCCGTACTTTTTGCTATACTTTGATGAACTTCTATTGCTCTTTTTCTTTTTTGGAAGGCAAAATTTTTCAGTTCAACGTTCGGTTTTCCGCAAACTATGGGACCAACTTTTGAGTCAATGATCTTGAGGCCATTATCTAATGTGATAATACCTGATGGGTCTAGAAGTTCCCAAAGATAATCCGTACCTATCAATAGGTCGGGCTTTCGCTTGGTTTGCAATGTCGCTTCTTCCAAATTCATTGCAATTTGGTGGGAGGGCAAATCTTTTGGACAGAGTATCATTCTAATTCGATCCGTCAAATTCTTTAAGGCGTTAACCCGAAGTTTCTTCTCTCCACCATCTTTTTGTTGCATCGCTATCTCGTAAATTTTAGTTTTAACCGAGTATGGTTTCTCTGCCGCAAAAGTTCGCAATTCGAGAGTTTCTTCTCCTATTGGTTCCAGTTGGAGCTTCTCAGCTGCTCGTTCTGTGATGAATGATCCTTGACTTCCTCCATCAAAAAGTGCATTTGCATCCTCTCTCAAGGTATTGTTTTCCGGGTTGATGATCGGAACCCTTGCGGTTGGAAGAATCGTTTCCTCATCTCCTTTAGCATATACAACTTGAATTTCCGTAGGGGTTGTTCGGCTGACTTTGACGCTATTAGAGAGTACAATTCGTCCTGTTCTCTCGGATAGTTCGTCTTCACTTTCTGACCGGCGATCAATATTCACGGCATTAACTCTCATTGGCGTGCTTTGGGAGGCGTTCTGGGGTCTATTGGTTCTCAAGTTCTCGGCACTTCGAGGGCGCATCTGTGGACGTCTGTTCATTGGCCGCTCCTTAGGATTATCTCTTAATCTCTCATTTGAGTTGGAACCCCTGTTCTGATTGGACGTATTTCCATTCTGTCGGTTCGGTCCAAAGTGTTTACACATTGCCGAATGGAAGTTTGCTCCACACTGATAGCATCGTATGCGGGTCGTGCAATCTATGGCTCGATGCCCGTTATTCAAGCATTTAGTGCACATGTTGCTTTGAAGGGCGAAAGCTCTTCTTTCTTCCCAAGTTTTATAACGTCTGCAATGCTCAGTCATGTGTACTTCTTTGCAGAATCGACAGGTTCTCGGATTCTGCATCGATAGGGAGTTGGCTCTTCTCTGGACTGATCGCGTAGTTTTTACTGCGAGAGTGTACATAGGTCGTTCAAAAGAACGTGGACGATTATTTTGGTTTCTGAAATTGTTAGGAGGTGATCGTTTCTTATCATCTCGTCGTTCTCCATGCAGATCACGTTCCATTCTTTCCATATTCTCTCTGGTTTGGAGTAGGCTCTCCATAAGGTCTCTTGTTTTCTTCACAGTCCAGGCTGGATCGTTAGTCTTATGTTTGTACACCTCTCGGAGCATCCAATGAGGCAATTTCTCTTCAATTGTCATCGCAATTTGAGGGTGTTCCACATCTTCTTGAAGGTCTGCCAGTTGTCGGCAAATTTCTTCGATTCGGCCACAAGTTCGGCGGGCATCTATTGTCCTTTCACCGCTTCTCGGTAAATTCTTTAGCTCCATATTCAATGAAGTTTTGATATTATTCGTGTCTCCGAAACGTTTCTTAAGAACGTCGACGACTAACTTATAGTTGGGACCCGTCATGCTGTATCCAGCGACGGCTGCTCTAGCCCGTCCTCGGAGTTTACTCACTAAATAGGTTAGCTTGTGGATTTCACTCAAATTTGTGTTATCCACCGAGGCTACGAACATATCCCAAAAAGTTTTCCACCTACCTAGGTTTCCGTCGAAATCAATGAGTTCGATTGATGGCAGGTTGACAAAAGCGGGGGCACTCAATGCGGGTTGGCTATTTGCGCTTGTACTCGCGAGTGCCTCTCTCGTTCGTTGAGTTGCATGTGTCGTTGGGGCCATCACTAGCTCCAGATGAGCAATTTCAACTTCAAATTTCTGAATGAGATTATTCTGTTTGCCGATGCTCGTTGCAGCTATATCCATAATCTCCAGCAGCCCTTGCTTACTATCTTTTGATTCGGCATAATCATTGTATTTTTCATGTTCATCCGACGGGGTGATAGGGTCACATAAGTATGCAAGCCACTTGTCGTGCCACTTGTCCACCGTCTCAAGGGCTGATTTCAAATTGACCAGATCACCTTTAACTTTAGCTAGAGTCTCTTGTAATCCTTCTAGTCGTTCCGCATTATCGATTCCCTCGGCGAGTTTGTCATCTCGACCAGCAATCGTATTGATTGCTGCCACTAATCGCTTCCTGGGTGGCGCGAGGACCTTGATATAATGTCCAGACGCCATTTTTAATCTGAATAGTTAGTATAAAATCAATTAATATCTTGCAAAACACGATCAAATCAAACGTAAGAAAAGAAGTACTTACTGCTTCTTAGCCCTTTCGCGAATACTCGAGTATGGACCACACGTTACGGTTAATCCTTTCTCGAGATAAGCGCGATAAAACACTATACCTGCGGGACTTACGTCATACCGGACCAGGTAGACTTAAATGCTACTCAACCGTGGGACTTGGTCAACCAACGGGAGACTTATAAATAATAAATTGTTCACGACAAACTTTCTCAACCGTCTTGGACGGGAGACTATAAAAACCGCGTAAAAAAGAGGGGTAAAATAAATCTAATAGATACCTGCGGGACTTGGTCAACCGGGCCAGGTACTCTTCCGCCGGAGATGCTCGACAGCGGGAAAAACTAACAATTCTCAAAGTTGGAGGAAATATTCCTCCCCTTCCCCCTAACGCGTCCCGATAAAAATCGGGGGACCAAAAAAAGAAATTTAAGACTTAATTTGGCCGATGCACCACTTTTGTTAAATCCTATTTATTTTAAATATTTATTAACAAAAATTAAACAACCTTATATAAATCTGGTAAAAACTTAA
>JAQGCP010001924.1:0-11341 GCA_034699885.1 Acrobeloides thornei | reverse complement strand
GCTTCGGCGCTGCGCGCAATCGATTTCTCGCATGATTTTACCCCTAAAAATGACCTTTTTAGAAAAAATTTTTTTTCGAGAAGTGGTCGCAAACTGGACCCCCTTTAATGATTTTAAACCGGAAGAGTTTTCCCCGCATAAAATTACGTATAGGCAAAAATTTTTATCCGTTTTTGGACACTGCAAAAAAATGTGCTCCTAGCGGGATCGAACGTGCGGGCCCAAGTTGTTTAACTTCCCAGATCGGATGGGATCTCTCTTTACAGGGGTCGGGAAACTTTTTTAGGATTGTGGCTGGAAACAGACTTTATATGGTTTCAGCACCTTAGGCGCTTGTTTGATTACAAGAAAAATTAGTAAAGCATTCGAAAAGAATGCGACTGCGGTGGAAATCGTATCATTCGCATGCTGAATTGTTCTTAGATAAAGGCCAAACATTTTTAATCGAATAAGCTAAAAATATAGCGCAGTAAATATCTAAAAAGATGATGAATTTTCACTGTGATTTTTTATTTCGCCGATTCTTATGCAGTAATTATCGGTTATTTTGACGAAAATAGAGATTAAATAGGTGTTTTGCAACTTTTCTTAAATAATTCTCTAAACTTCAGGCATATACATTAGCCTCAAGTGCACGACCCTCCCACAAACCACCCACAAATTGGGAGAGTGTAACTAGCAATTAACAGATGTTTGAAGATCTAACTAGCAGCGCATAAAAATATAATTCGAGAAAACAATCTTAAAGTGCAACAATTCGAAAAATAGACATATTTCATCATCGAATATCTCGTCGAAATGAAAAGATTTTTCAATAATTTTCTCAAAATTTTCCTCAGATTTTCAGCTATCTAAAAAACGGTGAGGGTGATCACAGTTGCACAACCCCGGTAAAATTTTACCGGGGGTAGATCATTGGGTAGGGAGGGGATGGGTCATGAAGTGAGGAGAGGTAGGTCATGGGGTGGAAGGGGGTAGGTCATCGGTCCCCTTCTAAAAAGAGGTCGCCAAACTGCGGAGGGGGGGGGGTCATAAAAACAAAACTTTTGGACCGGGGTATGTGCAACTGTGAGGGTGATTCGTAGTAATTTAACAGGTTTTCTGTCTAGTTGAACAGAGAGCAAAGAAATTTAAGATATTCTATAAATCTAATGTTTTTCACCAAATTGTTGAGTTCTTTCTAAATTATTGATCACTAAATTTTTAATGAACCTACCTGCGCCAAAATATAATGAAACATCTGCTCTCGAATGTATAGGGTGCCCCAAAAAGCCTTGTGTACCATTTATTTGCAAGAGATTTGATCAAAAACGCATAAGAGAAGAATAATTTTTAACAAGAAACAACAAATATTTTATTCGAATCGACCACCCCACGAGTTAATTAATCCAGATGTGAGAGAAAATTATCAATTGAATTTGAAACCCCAAATCTAATGGCATCTCATCGTGCTATGCTTTCGCAACGCTTTTTTCAATGACTCCACTACCATTTTATGAGGATTCTCGCATGCTTTTTGCCACTTAAAATAACTCAAACCAAGAATCAAACGCGTTTAGATCCACCAGCGAATTGGCTGGCCATGTACCTTTAAAGGACCAGTCCAGTAATTTACAATCATATGAAAAAATGATACTTTTGGAAAGATCATGAAAAATGGAGCATTCTTTGTTTTTACGTCATGTACTGAATCGTTATAGTTTTCGAGATGAAATTTTGAATTTGTTACAAGCTCTTCGTTGTAATACACAAACTTTTTTGAATTTTTTGCGGAAAAATCAATTTTTGCATCGATTTTTTAAATTTTCATAAATGAACATTGTAGCTATTTTTTATAGATAAATGAGACGAACAAAATGACACTAAAGTTATTCAATTTGAACACTGTTTTGAGTTATTGAAACGAAAACATGAATTAGGGTTTTCGTTTCAATAACCCAAAACAATGTCCAAATTGAATAATTTTGGTGTCATTTTGTTCGTCTCATTTAGCTATAAAAAATTGCTAACATGTTCATTTGATGAAAATTTTAAAAATCGATGCAAAAATCGATTTTTCTGCAAAAAATTCAAAAAAGTTTGTGTATTACAACGAAAACATGCAACGCAATTATCTCGAAAACGACAACGATTCAGAGCATGCCGTAAAAACAAAAAAAGCTCCATTTTTCATGAATCTTCCGAATATGGCAACTTTTTTTCAGTTGACTGGTCATTTAAAATCTTTATTTTCGTTAATTTTTTTTGAAATTTGCACGATTTTTTAAAGCTCGAATTTAATCCACTAATTCATCATCCTGATATTCTTTTCCTTTATCTAATCTCATCTCTGCCTTCAGCACAAAAAACCTCATCTCAACCCACAAAGAGGGGAGACAAAATTCGAAGATCGATTTTCAAAATTGATACTTGGATGAAATGAATTGCTCCGACTTGATTTGACGCAGTCACCGGGCAGTGATCAAATTTCATATTCTTGATCTATCATCAAAATTTTTTCGTTTCCTCACTCAGCCTATCAATTCTCGTAGACTCGGATTTTTGATATTGAAAGTGATATGACATTTCACTTGTTGAAAAAATGAGAACAGATTGAAGAAATCAGGGGATAGCGGTGTAAAGAATGTAACAAATGCGCCTTTTACTTTTGATAACAAATACAAAAAAAGTCAACGAAAATTTTCATCTTGAAAATTCTAAGGGATATGAACTTGAAAAAAAATTCAAAACTTTTTTGGCAATTTTCATAAATCGATGAAAAACGAAAAATTTTTTAAATTTTCGCGTCAATACACAACTTTTGTTGATCTAGGGATGAATTTTTCATGTTTTCGTTGTAATACATAGATTTTTCAAAAATCGCGAACTTCAAACGCAATTTTCTCAACAACTACAACGATTTCAGAGCATGCCGTAAAAACAAAAAATGCTCCATTTTTCATGAATTTTCCGAATATCAACAAAAAATGGCAACTTTTTTCCAACCAGACTTACTTTAAGAATTCAAAAATTATCCTGAAACAAAACAAAATTTAGGTTTCAACTTCCGTTCCCCGTTCCAGTTAAACAATTTGCCACCATTCTTGGCAGCCTTGCAACAAAACCCACTTACTTTTCATCAACAAATGTTGAATAGCTTAGCCGGCACAGGTTCTGGTAGTGCTCCATCAAGTTCACGAGTTTCTCCCGAGCAACCCGACGATGACGAAGATGATGGTATAAATAATCCTGGGAATGTTGAGCCTGAAGATCTTAGCATAGGGTATTCGACGAAAAATTGATTTGAAAAAAAAATTTTTTAGTAAAGAGAAAAAATCCGATGGTGATGGTGATTCAAATTGTAGTACAGCAGCCCCAAGTTGGTCTTATGAGGAGCAATTTAAACAGGTTTGTCAGCCTTGAATTTTTATCTTAAAAAAAGTGAAACAGCAGTATTGAGCTTAACCAAATCGTTTTCATCTGGGCCAAAAAATTAATTTTTTACGACTTTTTGGTCCTATTTTTTATCTTCGATCCCCAAAATATGGACATCGACCACTCGTTGGATAGCTCTTCGTGAGTACAATCGATTAGCAACAAAAAATAAATAAAAATTGATAAATCGTTTCAATACACAGATCATATTTGATGATCAGGCACTTCGTTTCAATACCCAAATTTAAATTTTCCATGCAATTTTGTTTCTCATTTATCTCCAATGGGTTAACGAATTAGAATTTATTTCCAACGCAAAAGTTGATCGTCCCAACTTGAAATTTCTTATAAAAACTTTTGTTCAAAACTAGAAAAACATTTTTGCGAAAATAGTTTTCCCAATTCTTCTTCAAATTTCATTCTTCATAAATTTTTCAACGTGATTTAAATGACGAAAAACAAATTGGCTCGTTTCTTGGCAGCTATTCATTGGTTGCATAGCGCTTATACGAAACTTTTTCATTGTCCAAATTTCGGCCCGATTGCTTCTCCAACAGATTTTGACTATTTTCAAATCTTCTTTGTGCTCATTTTCCGACGTTTATTTGCTCATTGCGGGATTGGGGCTTAGGCTGGATTGTAATTCGATTGAAGACAACCGAGCATAATAAGCGTTGCATGCTCGTCTTCTTCGTCGTCATAATTTCGGCCTCTTATTATTAATGCAACAAATGAAGAAAGGAGAAAAAGGGATACCGTATCTCTTTGCGGTTGCCATAAATCATGCAAAAATTTCCCCTCCTTTCAATTCTGTGAAAGTCGGAGAATTAAATGCAGCTTGACGAAGAAGATGAGGTTGGAAAATGATTACTGTTTTATGGCGCTTTACAAGTTATTGTCTTGTCCTCAGTCAAAAATATAATTTGAAAAATTTGAATTGTTCAATTGACACTGGTTGGATTGAAACATGTTGGAACAAAAAGGGGAGATATATGATTAAAGCAATTCATCTATGTAGCCGAACTCGCTCGAAACCACCCCATTCTGCCAAACCATCCCATTCACCGTCATTATAGAGAAGAGTACACTCAGTACATCCAGAGGAGGAGAGAGATCAAGCACCGACACAGTCAATCCTGTAATTTCAAAGAATAATTTTTTCCCGCATCAATAACAATCTCCTCGTATAACAAAGTTCTTTGTATAATGTCGGATTGTCCTCTTTGAAGACATAACAATTATACTCAAAAAGAGATGTCGCCAAATCGGAGAAAGAACTCCATCTTTTCTTATATAAAAACTAGGATAAAGTCGCAAGAAAACTTCTCTCATCGAACAAATGACAGATGAGTGCGCGCACCGAAGACGGTATTTATTATTGTGTGTGCGCGCAATACTTTGCTCAAAAATCAGTGCGCATGTGAGTTATGTATGCACTCGGATTCCTCCACGAATTGTGATAGAACATGCCATTATTCAGAGCTTAACTTTGCTTTGGCAGAAAATTAATCGACTTTTATTGCCGCGCCAAGATTGATGGCATGTCAAAAATTTCAGAACTCCGAATGGCGGGCAATTTCTAACAATAATAAAAGGCATTGGAGGAATTATAGGAAATTAGTCCAAAAAAGAATTATTCAAAAAAAATTTCTAAAAATCTAAAAATGTTGATCTTAATGAAAATTTTATAAATGGTTTATAAAAAAAGTACAGTAGTTCGCATATAGTCTGTTTCCAATTCCTCTTATATTGGGTTGTAGCATAAAAGTTTTGAGCTTTTGCTATTTGCCTGGAATCTTTACAAAAATAACCCCATAGAGACTTCATGAGTTTTTTTGAAAGTTCGATATAACCCAAAATATGGTACAACCATAGGTCACCAAGGGGAGGGTACAGTACCCCACTCATCCTCGGACCTTCTGCCTTTATAGTCATTCATCCATCCATCATGAGAGTTCGTGTACTCCCCCCCCCACCAATTCAAAAAAATTTGCACTCTTTGCTTTTCCCGGCGTCATTTTGACTGTCGACAAGCCTATCCACATATATAAGTTAACAACATACAATTTTTCTTTGAATGCATTAATTTGTTTATCATGTACCCCCCTGAAAGGCCATTCATCCTGAGGGACTGGTGTATCCCCTACTGGTAAACTATGGGTACAACCCAATACATTAAGCAATAACAAAAAACAAGATGATAACTAACAATTAATTTACAAAAACAAAAATTTTAAAAGTTCCCGGATTTTTTACACGAATTTTGGACCGGAATTTTTTCTAAAAACAACTCCTATGGGGGTAATTTGATGCAGGGAATCGATTGCGAGCATTTCCGAAGCGTTAAAACGCTTTCTTGACCCTGATTCAGGGTAGGGGTGATTGCTTTAGAGCGAAAATGAACTAAAAAAACAATACAACCCAATATAGTATGTGATTGAAATTTTATTTGTATTAAATTAAAAAATTTTTAGCTCTACGAATTGTCGGATGATGTAAAACGGAAGGAATGGCTCGATGATTGGCTTGGATATATGCACCGCATAGGTACTAATTAGAGTTAGCGTAAACGGGAAATTTTCATCGGGGGGATCATAATCGAGCGGGAAATTCCCGAAATCGGAAAAAATTTTTTCTTCGAGTAACAGGAAAATCGGGAAAAATTTTTTTTTAAATCACCTTGGTACCCCTTACGTATTTTTCGCGGCAATTTCCAAAATTTTGGGCAAAAGCATAATTGGGGGGGGGGGGGGACCAAAGTGTTGTTTTCGAGTTTTTCAAAATTTTTTCACTTTCCTCGATTTATACCGTTCTTGAAAAAAACCCTGCAACTCTCTGTTGATCGTTTAAAGATCTGAAACAAACGTACGCGCTTTTTATCTTGAGTTGTAGAAAAATTTTCGCACAAATTCGATCGTAGTCTTGCAAAAGCAACGAATCGAGTCCGAAAACCCCGATTCGTCGGTGGAATTTAATCCCAATTGAGGTTTAATTCGTTCAACAATGTCCCAATTGTTTCGAATCCGATCAGTCGGTTAGGGATTAGCTATTCGGCTAACATTGGACCCCGGTCAATGAAGTGTGTACTTGATCATTTCAATCTCTTCGATTGACTTCCGAATGGAAATTTTATGGGATACTATAGAGCAGGGATGACCGATAAAAATCGTTCGGTTACGGTTTTTTAGTGGATATTGATTTCGGTTTTTTTAATCGATTTTTCAACCCATTGGTTATGGTTTCGGTCGGTTATTTTTCTTTCGGTTACGGTTTTTTCGACTTTTTTCAACAAAATTTCTTCGAAAACGGTCGTTTTTAAGATGAAAATGCTTAGAAAATTACGATTTTTGTTGAAAAAATGGAAAATTTTGGACATTTTTGGTAAAAAAAGCTTTTTAAAAAACCAAAAAAGTCGATGAATTGATCTGTTGTTTATTGGTTATACGGTTGTTTTAACTATCGGTTTCGGTTTTTTATCGGTTATTCAAACATACGGCGGTTTCGGTTATCCCTGCTCTAGGATACTATAACTTTATAAATTTCAAAAATCAGAATTTGATCAAGAAGGGGGAACATTTTCTCTTTTGGAGAGGAGTTGCAAAATATTCAAATTTCTTAAAAATCAAGAGCTTCAAATCGATAGCTAGCCTCACAACTTGAATAATTATTAATTGTAGGCAAACCAGTGACCAGAATTCCAATAATGGCAAAACAAGTGTTAGACCTGTATGAGCTCTATCGTCTGGTGGTACAACACGGTGGCCTTGTTGAAATCATCAACAAAAAATTATGGCGCGAAATCACAAAAGGACTCAATCTCCCGGCCTCGATTACTTCAGCTGCTTTTACTCTTCGCACACAGTAAGTCAATCAGGGTTGCGCCGGGCAGTGATGTAGCCAGAAATTTTTATTCGAAAATTTTTTAAATTTTGCCTTTGATCCCCTTATGCTTTTTTTCGAAGAATTAGGGGAAAACATAAGGGGGACCCTTATGAATTTTTCGATTTTTCAAAAATTTAGTAACACCGATGGGGGACAAAACGACCACGCAGGGATGCCGATGAGGCGCCAATTTTTGCATCGTTTTTACGAAATTTGGTTTCTTTATATACAAAATTTTCCCGCCGGCATCCCTGCGTGGTTGTTGCTACTAGATCGAAGTACAACTGTAGTTGTTAAAATATTTTTTAGGTACCAAAAATATCTGTATGACTTTGAATGTGAGCGTGAAAATCTCAGCACCCCGAGCGAACTCCAACAGGCTATTGAAGGGAACAAACGTGAAGGTCGCCGAACTGGACATGGCTCAGGGAACGGCTCCTCATTAAACGGTGGTCTAGGTGGTAGCTCGTCGGGGCTTATTTTGAGTGCCACTGGAAGTGGATGTGGCTCGGCCGGAACTTCTGCTAATCCATTCACTTTTCCATTCAGTACACCACACTCGGCTGCTGCAGCTGCGGCGGCAGCAAATTCTTTCTTGGGAAAGCATTTGAATGGAGCTTTTGGATTGCGTAAGTTTTTACAGGGTGAGCCAAAAAAAAACCGTATTTTTGCGTTTTTGGGCGAAAATTTTTATAAAAATTTTTTTGAAAATGTTTGAAAAATCGATTTCTCGCACGAAAATACCCTTTGTAGGTGATTGTTGAAAAAAATTTTCACCAAAAAATGCAAAAGTACGGTTTTTTGGCTCATCCTGTAGAAGAAAAATCCATTATCCTGTCTTATCCAAATTTTTTTTAAAATATTTTAGACGACGACCAATCAAATAACGGCCTACCGGGACTTCCAACTACACCTCAAGCTTTTGCCGCAGCTGCTTTTAAAGCAGAACAATTAGCAGGACTCGAAGCCCAACAGAGACACTGGGAAATGCTTCAAAGGTTAGAAAATTTCCACTAAAAACTGAAACAATTTTTGTCTACGACAAAATTCTTTTTCAATACAAATTGTGATTTTAGAGTAGCCGTGGAAGCTGCAACTCGCCAACAAAACCTCTCTCTACCTAATATGAATAGCAAATCAGGGCGTGATTCGACTTCTTCGTATGATGATTCCGAGGCTGGAGTGCCTGGTAATTTAAAAAAAATAGAAAATCGATTATATCATTTTTTAGCAAAACGACCAAAAATTGAGCAATCAAACGGAGCACAGACAACTAACGACTCCATTGCACAACAAAATTTATTGTCTCTCGAAAAAATCTTCAAAAATTCTCCGTCTACGCATATTAAACTAAACAGTAAGTAGTATACTTTTGTGCCGAAATATTTTTATACTATTTTTAGATTCCTGCACTCCTGGAGGAGATAACTCGATGGTTGTTTCTATGGAAGTCAATGGAGTTATGTATCAAGGTGTTCTTTTTGCAGTCAATCAGATCTCAATCACAAATGGCAATGGATCAGTAGAGAATAGTGATGTGACTGATTTGTCAACAAAAATCAATGGAA
This sequence comes from Acrobeloides thornei, assembly GCA_034699885.1. Classification (NCBI taxonomy): domain Eukaryota; kingdom Metazoa; phylum Nematoda; class Chromadorea; order Rhabditida; family Cephalobidae; genus Acrobeloides; species Acrobeloides thornei. The sequence continues at coordinate 2,477 of JAQGCP010001924.1, read as the reverse complement.
ATATGTGAAATTTCAACATTTTTGATAGTTTTAAACGGAATCTGCGTACTTGCACGTGTTTCAAAGCCATAAAAAGAGGGAAACTGAAGTTGGAACTTGACCAAAAATGGCTTTAAATTTTCTGACAAAATGGTTTTTTTAACATAATTTTTATCTTTGCAAGGTTCAAGCTTGAAACACATGTGATTTTTGGGCACTAGGACGGTACACACCTCACAGATTTTAGTGAATTTTTCACACATTACAAAATTCAAAATTTTACATTAAAAATTCAAATTTCGTGTGAAAAAATCGTCAAATTTTGATTTGTAAGGTGTGTACCGTCCTAGTGCCGATTTTTTTTTGCTAACTCGGTTATAATATTCATATAAACATCATGGTTGTAATATATAAATCGTAATAAACATAGTACAATTTGGAATGATATTTTGCGAATGTTTTAGCTTGATCCGGAAAATTTTTCACAGATTTCCGGAAATATTTTCTGAAAGTGGAAGGAAAATATTTCAATAGGTGATCATAGTTACTCGCGCGAGAATAAATTTACTCGCGTGCGGGTAGCTCGTGCGAGCAATTCGCGATAGTAATTTATAGTTAACTAGTTATTTACTTCGCGTGCGCGAGTACTATTGGATTGATCCAAAAGTTATCGGACTTCACGTTTCACTTTCTCAAGTGAAAAGTGGAGTCATAAACTTTTGGATAAACCCAATATGACCACCCCTTCAAAAATGGAAATAATCGATTCAGGTAACGTTGCCAGATTCAATAAAATCTGTTTATTAAAGCGATTTATCGAACATTTCAAAACTAAAAAGAACATTGCAAGACAAAAAAAGACTTCTTTAAAGAAGGAAAAACAATCGCAACTGCATCCCCGACGAAAATTTTGGTATTTTCCTGTTATCCCGCCCGTGCTGGGTGTATTGAAGTACCAAATGTTGAATCAGGGCCAGGAAAGCGTTTTCATGCTCTGAAAATGTTTGTAATCGATTCCCCGCATAAAATTACCCCTAGACGCCCGTGATTTTCTCATAAAAATCCGAAAATGTTTGGTTTTCGCTTCAATACACCCAGCACAGGCGGGATAACAGGAAAGTACCAAAAAAAATTTTGTTTCAAAATTGACATTCCTAGCGGTAATTTTATGTAAAAAATCGACTCCGGCCTACGGGGAACCGTACGGTTCAACTAAGGAATGCACCCATTGTTATAGGCCAATTTGATGAACTTTTGAAGTTCGAAAAATTCTGAAAATTTTTTCCGAGGTCAAAAAATTGAAAAAAATGCGTCAAAATTAGGGGTTATAAGTTTTAACCCCAATAAATCATTTTTAGATGTTATTTTTGGCGACGAATCGGTTGCAAACATTTTCAACACGCTTTTTCCATTTTTTGACTCCTGGAAAAAATTTTCAGAATTTCTCGATGCGCGCAATCGATTCCTCGCATAAACGTACCCCTAAAAAGTCACTTTCTAGGGGTTTTCTGACAGAAATGCAATCACGATTCTTACCCCCCCCCCCCTCCTTAATAGTTTTAGGGGTCAGGCATCTGTTTTCATGCTTCGGGAATGAGCGGAATCGATTTTTCGCATAAAATTTTGTTGAGCTATAAATTTGCTGAAGACCACATTCGAAAATTCGTTGACCCTGAAAAATAAAACCGTCTCGACGTCGAGAGTGCAATTAGTTCTACAAATTGGTGCTTCCATTTGAATTAGTGGAGGCCCTGAGTTGAAACGATCTACTTGTTCAAATGTGATTTCGACATAATTTAATTTTTTCTGTTTTATATAAAATAGAAAACTTATACATATGATTTCATAATGTCCTCGTTTGTTATTCGTTTCTCGTTGGATTTATCTTGATAAATAATTATAACTTGCTATAGCTGTGCAATAAGAGTACCTCTTTAATTATAACCCTATATGTTATATAGAAGAATCAAAGAAAAGTAGCATTCAATTCGTCATATTTCACTCTTGTTCTAGCTTTAGGCGTTGTTGATGTGATGCAAGATTGTTGCAGAGATTTATCCAAAAAGTAAAAGATTTAGATGATGGTTATTATACACGATTAAGAATTTTATTTTTTTGGGGTTGGCTTTGGATATTAGTAAACTTTGAACCTCTTAAAAAGGGGGGGTGCTTTTGCGACCATTTGGGAGAAAAAAATTTTCGTAAAAATGACCCTATTGGGGGTAATTTGATGTGAGAAATCGATTGCGCGCACTCCAGAAGCGTAAAAACGCCATCTTGACCAAGTTTTGGTGACAAATTGACTTTTTTCTTCTTTTTTCGTCGCTTCTTTTCGCCCATCCCCATCTGCAACCCGACATTTTTAGCAAGATTAGAAGTGTTATAAAGAGAAGATTTCTAAAGGGGTCAGATATTACGTAATCAACTTTTTGGTGGTTTACCCCCCCCCCTCCTCCCCAACATGATTATGTAATATCTGAATGATCCCAAAGAGCACT
>JAQGCP010001923.1:0-11343 GCA_034699885.1 Acrobeloides thornei | reverse complement strand
GAAAGCGATTTTTTAGATAATGAACGTAAGTCCATCAAGAAAGTAGAAAAGTCCGTGTAATTTTGGACCACCCTGTAGAACTCGAAATTTTTAATAAAAATGCCCCTTTAGAGTTAATTATATGCGGAAATCGGTTGCACATATCATCGAATCTTGAAAACACTTTCCTGGCCCTGATTCAGGAAAAGGGGCAGTGTATAAAATCGAAAAAAACTAAAATTCGAATTCTTACTGGCCATCTGTCTTGGGGTATTAGGGACAACGGGCGGTTGTTCTTCCGTAACTTTGTTCTTGACCGTTTGTTCCTATCCACCGGTTGTTCCGACCTGTTGTTCCTAAAAGAACGTGTTGTTCTTAAAGGTAAAATGGGAACAACAAGTCGAAACAACCGGTATACATTTTCCGACCTGTTGTTCCGACTTGTTGTTCCTATAATACCAAAAAACTCTTCCTATGAACAACCAAAATTTCTTTCTGGCAAATGTATCTCGATATGAAGAACATTTCTATTTTTTCGAAACTTCTAGCGTAGTTTCGAAAAACTTCGATTTTTGAGCCAAACTTGTCATAAAATGAGCTTTTACGTGAGCGGTAAACTTTTTCCATAAGGATGTTGCATATGTTGAGTGTTTCTTGTTTGCCTTGGCCAACGCTAAGGACAAGCCTAAGGCCAAGGCTAAGGCCAACGCGACAAAAGAACAAGTGTCATTTTACCATTTCTAGACGGTGAAGCGATTGCGAGCATTCCTTATGCATGAAAATATTTGCATCACCCTAATTTAGAAAAATTGTTTCCCTGAATCAAGGTGTGACTGTGTGCTGACGCCACCAATCGCAATTTTTCTGGATTAGAGTAATTTTCTACGAGAGGAGAATGTTTTGATTTAGGGAGTGCCTCCAGGCAAAAAATCACTTTTTTAAATTTTTATTTGCTACATTCTAATAACCATTTCAAGTATTTTTCTTCTTGATTAGGGTTGTCATTTTTGTCGCTTTGATTTATTCTAGTATGCTTTATTGATTGATTATGCCTCAGTGTCTTAGACAAAAAATGGCAGAGAAAAAATGTATTCGTTGACCTTTACACTTTATCTCATAATCATTTGACTTTAGTGTGGTATGTTCAACAAATGCATAAGTTTGGCGTTTTATCTACTTTCATTTAATTTTATTTAATATATACAGAGTGATGCACAAAAAACCGAACACTTAAAAACTTTTAAATATAGTTTATTTATTAGTACCCCATTTCCGGATTCTGGTTACACCTCTGCATGATCTGCATTTAGGCCCGTTTCTTCAAAGCGCTTAATATCATCATGAACCGTACTTTTTCATGATGACTTAGGAACACTGAGAACTCTGCAATTTCCCTGAAAGAATATCCATTTTCATGCATTCGAATGATAGCAGGGCGGAATTCTTTCATTTTTATTGCTTAAAACCCAATATATTTCATCGCAAAGTTCAAAAATAGCAAAAAAAGATGAGAAATAAGTTGAAAAAATGGAAAGTTTGAAGCTTCGATTGAAGACTGTCGAAAAAACATGTTAAAAACATTTTTTAAAGTGTCCGGTTTTTTTGTACGCCACCCCCAGCCCTTTTCAAAACAATTTTAAAATTTTATTCTTTAGATAATAAACGACAAAATAAGATGGTGTCAAAACCGCTATACTCTCTGCTCAAAATTATTTTTAGACTATATTTTAAAATTGTGAATTTTGTATTTTGGGTGATAGAGTTACCAAGGAGGAGAAGAATTCTGGACTATCCGGAAGATGATCTTCTATTGCTAAGTGCTATTGAAGCGGCTGAATTAATTCGAAGACAAGAGGTAAAATTTTAAGGAAATTTACATTTCTCTCCCCCCCCCCCCCAGGGCTTCCATACGTCAATCTTCGAATAATGACAAAGATTGTTTAAAAGTAAGTGACAAGCATTTTTTGGCAAAATTTATCATTTTTCAATAAATCTAGGGGGCACTGGGGAGTCACTAAGTCACTGTACCATAGTGATACAATCATACTTGGGCACATGGGTAGTGAACTTTTCAAAAAAGTGCGCTTTCCCTCCCCCCAATTTTTTACCTTGATCCCTCTTAAGTTTTTTCGAAATTTTTTCAAAATTTTGGACAAAAATATAATGGGAATCAAGGAGATTTTTAAAAATATTTCAAAAATCATCTTGGTTCCTCTTATGGAGAACCAGGATGATTTTATTTATGTTTTTTTTTATAGATAACTTCTGAATCTCTAATACAAGCCTATATTTTACGAATTACCCATATAAATCGTTTCTTGAACGCTGTTGTGATCCAGAATTTTGATGATGCTATAGAAGAAGGGAGACAAGTTGATTCTTATATACAGCGTATTGATAAGGACTCAGATGAGTATAAGAGTGTAGGACGTGATTTATTTTACTAGTGAATAAAAAACCATTTAGCTACCTCATAAAAAACCGTTTTTGGGAGTACCATTTACACTAAAAGATAGTATGTCAGTGGAAGGCCTAGTTTGCACGGTTGGTATACCCTCTAGAAGGAATACAGTTGCAGAAGAAGATGCCGAAGTTGTCCAAAAGTAATCGAGTGATAATAAAAATACATTCTGTTAAGCTATTCTTAGCAACATTAAAAAAAATTTTTTGAAAAAAAAGTTGTTATTTATAAAAGGAAATAATTCATGTTAAATTATAAGCAAAATTAAAAAACCGATTTTTATCGTGAACTTGGCTCAGTAGTAGTGCTCTAAGATTCGAGTCTAAGGGTCTTGGGTTCGAATCTCATCTAAGTCGATTTAATTTTGCTTGCGAAAAAAGCTATATAGGCAACTTTTTTTCAAAAATTTTTTTAAAATGTTGCTCAGAATAGCTTAAGATAACAGAATCCCCCCATCCTAAGCTCAAAAACTTTTTATATATTTTAGAATGCGAGATGCCGGGGCTATAGTTCTTGCCGTGACCAATGTCCCAGAAGCAATAATGTGGTGTGAGTCCGCAAACACCATTTATGGACGAACTAACAACCCTTATAATATACGACGCACTTGTGGAGGAAGCAGTGGTGGAGAGGGCGCTTTGATTGCCGGTGCTGGCTCTGTAATAGGTTTAGGAAGTGATGTTGGCGGTTCTATACGTATACCAGCGGCATTTAATGGCGTTTTTGGGCTGAAACCTACTTCAGGTATTCAAATGGCTAACAAGACTAACTTCAGGATCGTACCCAAAAAGGATGGGGTACATGTACTCCTTTCCCCCAAGGGCCAAAAAAAGTTAAAAAAAATAAAAAATTCAAAGAGTCCCCCTATGTTTTTGATCTCTTTGGGATCTTATACCCCCCCCCCCCCGTATGGAGACAAGTTAGTCCCAAGGACAAATTAACATAATATCAATGACAACATCAATAGTAACATTACTACCGTTTAGACAGGTTGGTGTCAAGGTAGTAAATATTATGCCTATCCCCACCACTATAACTGTTTTGACTATCTCCATACATAGTGGAACTAACTTTTCAAGCTAGAACTAACTTGTACTTTTTAGGGTATAGCGAAAAAAGTTAGTCAGAGTCGTACCCAGGATTTTTTCATGATGGGGGATTGGATGACAGGTAGTCCCAAAACAAGTTAGTCCCGGAATCCAGGAAGTTAATCCCAGACTCCGGAACTAACTTAACTTTGTTGGAACTAACTTGTCCTCGTGACTAACCTGTCATCCAAGTTAGTTCCGGAGTCCAGGACTAACTTGATTTTGTTGGGACTAGTTTGCCCTCATGACTAACCTGTCACCCAAGCCTTCTTCATGAAAAAATTCTGGATACGGCTCTGACTAACTTTTTTCGCTATACCCTAAAAATCCAAACACTTCAACTTCTCATTTTACAGACCGCCAATAACAATGTACCAGAGATTCCATCCTCTAGCCTTGAGATCACCGTTCCCGAGATCTCATATTACTGACACAAATGCCACCACCAAAATACTATGTAGAGATTTTAGGTATTGTATCATTAAAAGGAAGCTTTCCAGTTATTGAAGGAGAGGACTATAGTTCACTGATGTGGTGTATTGGACCTTTATGTCGATACGCCAAAGATTTAAAGCCAATGTTGCAGGTAAAAGTTGAAAATTTTGTTTAGTGAAAATATGTTTTAGGTGCTAGCAGGCGATAAAGCTGAATCTTTGCTTCATCTTCATAATCCCGTAAATTTCAGAAACATTCGAATTTTTTACATGGAAGAGATAAATTCTTTGTTTGTCGAGCCTTTACATGAGGATGTAAGAAGAGCTTTAAGAAAGGTATAGTCTATTTTTTCGCAAAATTCATCTTGGACTGAGAGAGTTAGATTTCCAGAGGTCAAAAATCTTATAATTTTGGTAGATTCTTTTATGACACACTCTCCGGGAAAAATCCTGGGTATTGGACTAAACTAAGTATACATTACCAACGGGGGGACTGTCCCCCTCTCATGTAGCTAGCATCGATCCAAAAGTTAAAGATTCATATAACCTCGGAGTGGCGAAGCTGAGTTGAGACTTTGATTCCAAGTCTCAAGGTTATATAGCCGAACCTCGAGATATAACTCAAAACATAAAAGCTATGTAACATTTTTTTAAATAATGTGTAAATGGGTTCCAACCTTTTTTTGGTCGACACCATATAGCCTCTAGGTAGCTTGTCCCCTCCCCTTCTTGTTCATGTATGGAACGAAGATACCATGACTTTTTAATCCATGCTACAAATTCGATTTTTTTACTAGCATAAACTTCTTTAGGCTGTTAGCTACTTCGAAAAGAAATATGACATCACAAGCTATCGATTGGATTTACCATTAGTACATGACGCTCTTTCTTATTGGTATTCCAGCATTAGTGATTCAACAGCCCCTCCATTTACTCAAGTAATGGGGAACTTGGAAGTAAGAGAATAAAAATTTCAAAATTAGCCCATTTTTAGTACGATGTGAACTGCTATTTGGAGGTGGTAAAGTGGATTTTTGGAAAATCTGATCATACACTTCCTGCTATAATATCAGGATTGATGTGTTACCTTCCTCATGGAGCTTTTGATAAGGAAGTTGTGAGTTATTGAACTTCTCTAGCATATGTGCACAAGCCCCACCCCTCCCCTATTGGCATAACCAGGTGGGGACTGCCCAGTTCCCGGGAAAAAATGGTTCCCTTTGGGGAACCAAAATGTTTTTTCAATTTTGAATTTTTTTAATTCAAAAATGTCTATCTTTCAATAAAAATGCCATTTTCATTTTTAAAAATCGTACAAGTTTGGCAAAAAAACCACCATGTGGTATTCATCAACCTATATGTCCAATTTAGCTCGAATCCCACCGAAACCAACTTCGTCGAGAAATCATCGACCTCCTCGGATCCGATGGAATTCTTCTCTTTCCTAGCTGGGCTACTGTTGCCCCTTATCATAACCAATTAATTTTAACCTCTGGAAATCTTGCTTACACGGGTCTTTGGAACGCCCTAACCTTGCCAGCCATCCAAATTCCTATGGGTGTTAATTCCAATGGCTTGCCACTAGCTGTTCAAATCATAAGTGCTCCAAATATGGATAGACTTTTGATAGCAGCAGCATCGGATTTAGAGGAAGGATTTGGTGGATGGACCCCGACAAGAAGTTTATAGAATTTTTATCTTATAGTAACCTAGAATCTGAATTGTTGAATCTATGATTATGCAAAATAAATTGTTACCCATCATTACATTATTTTTTCGATCTTTTTCAATAAATTAAAAATCTAGAATTTTTGTAAAGTATCAGTCCGAGCGAAAAAAGCTGCCCTTTTGTTGATATTCGGAAAGTTTATGAAAAATGGAGCATTTTTTATTTTTACGATATGTTCTAAATCGCTAACAGTTTCGAGATAATCTCGTGTGAAGTTTCATCTGTGTATTACAATGAAAACATGTGCTTGAACTTCAGGTACATGTTTTCGTTGTAATACACAAATTTCAAAAATCGTCAATTTCATACGCTATTATCTCGAAAACGTCAGTGATTCAGGCTATGTCATAAAAACAACAAACGCTCCATTTTTTATGAACTTTTCGAATATCAACAAAAAAGGGCAGCTTTTTCCCGCTCGGACTGATCCTTTAAATACCATATATCCATACATGGGCAAGGAGGGGGGAGGGTACTGTACCCCCCCCCCTAATTCGTCTCATCGGGGAAAAATTAATGGACCAATTCGCATTTTGACGGCGAATACGTCCAAAACATATATACGAATTCGTATTTGGCTACGATTTCGTATTTTGACTTTTTCGCGTGTCGACGTTTTTTTTTGGTCGACAGTAACCTTTGGGATCAATTCATATTTTGGGGCCCAGTACCCCCCCCTCTGCTTGCCCATGTATGCATATGTCCATCAAACTCTATGTAAATCCAATTTTAGAGGTCCAGTTCTAGACGTCATTTTATGTTTTTAATAAGAAAATTTGATAATATTTTTTTCCATGTAGTTTAACACTTTAAAAATCAAATGAAATTGAACTCGGATGAGTAAATTAATTAAAATTTTACATCTTAATGATTTTTATTTTGAAAACATAAATTTTCAGAAGGATAAATATTTGTCAAACATTTCATATGCGGAAAATTTTGATTTTTATGCAAACACTACATCATTTCTCAAGAGGCTCAATTGAAAGAAAGTTCAATTTTTGAGTGATATATTTAGCTGCACCACAAGATTATAGTCTTTCTCGCTAATGAGTCAAATGATTAAAATCCCACCATTGAGTTGATCATAAAGTTTTGAGACTTTTATATAAACTTTGAACCTGAAAATTTTTTTCTAAAAAAGACCTGGAGGTAATTTTATGCGGAGAATCGATTGCGCGCATTTTCAAAGTGTGTAAACGCTTTTTTGACCCTGACTCAGGGAAGATGGTGGGTATATTGACGCGAAAATGAACTAAAATTCGAATTTTCGCCGGAAACAGACTATCTAGGGGTTTTTCTAGGCACGGAATCGATTGTGCGCATTTTTGAGGCAAGAAAATATCTCTATGGCGCTGATTTAAGCGATTTTCGTTATGAAATTTTTTTAGGGGTATACCTCTCATAAGGGTACTTCTAGCGCTTAAAAATCCTGTTAATTTACCCGCCAAAAACGACCACGCAGGGATGCATGATGGGATATTTGTTCATTTCTCGAGAAAATCGAATTTTCACCATTTATCTGCGGCTTTCAGGTTGCGGGAGTGTGCGCAATCAATTTTTCGCTTAAAAATACCCCTAAATGGGTAATTTTCGGAAGAAAATAAAAAAGTTTAGTCAACATTAAGTGGTTGCAACCAGGGGGAACTTGCTCCCATTTTTTTGTAAAAAAAAAGAGAGTGAGTATTTCACAAATTTGGAATAATCGTCTTTATTTTCTGATAATCGTATATCACGTACAAAAATTCTAATTATAAACAAATAAAAGAAAAATAATCTCGTCATTTTCACGCAACTTCCACAAAATTACATCTTTCCAAAAAAAGTCATGTGCAAAATGGACTTGGTGTTTTCTTAAAACAAGGTGATTAACAGGTGATTATTAGTAATTTTCTACGAATTATTGGACTTGCGCGTTAGTATCCGTCTATTTACACCCGCGTGATTTTTATTACGAGTATGTTTGACTGAAGAGTGTAGTCAAAACGTTTGCTAGAAATATTTGTCAATTAAGTTCCGCATTATGAGAATTTTTAGTTATATTACAAATAAGCTAAAGTCTTAAATACGGGGTGTTTCGAAACATAGGTCGGCAGGGGGGGGAGGGTATCCTCGCGACCGAATTACTCATGGACCTAAAATTGAGGGGGCATATTTATGTTTATGGGAGGGGGAGTGTCGCTGAATCGTAGTACAGCACGTGTCTAATTTTTGGATCGAAAATTTGATTTTTTGTCCTTTTTCTCTATTTTTTTCATTTGGAGCCCTGGTTTAAAATGTACCTAGACTCTAGTCTTAATAAAATTGACCATGAACTGTAAACCTTGATTTATAAATAAGCAATAAGATTCTTGGAGTTTTTATGAAGGCAATAATTTTAATGCTTTTTTAAGAAAAATACTAAGAAGTCGTTTTACAAAGCTGCAGCCTTATGTCGTTATTCTAATAGCGTATTATAATACGTTAACACTTCCTTCATATTGACCCCTTGAGATTAAGTTGGTAGACATTTTTTGAAAAAAGTAACCATTTTTCTAGAAGTAGCAAGATTTTTCTTTATTTATTTTTTGCCTGATTCTCTTCATGGCCAGAGCATCTTTGTTCAATCTTCATGAGTATGCGTCAGTCACTTTTTTGTCTTTTTCTCGTCACTAGTCAACATTTTTTTTTACTAGCTTTGACTAGCCAATCGATTCTCCAGCCTGATAACACCTGGGGTTATCGGAGTCAAGCAATACTGTTGATCAGTAAATAACCGAGATAATAAGGCTTGCTTAAATTTCTTAATCCTTCGTTTAAAAAATTTAAGAACTTTAAGCACGCCTTCATATCTCGATTATTTATTGATCAACAGTATTTTTGGACTCCGATAATCCCAGGTGTTATCCCCAGGGGCCCTTTGCTTAGTTCCGGAACCGGAAGTCGGATCCCGGAACCAGAAGTTGGAACCAAAGATCGGAAGTAAAAACTTCCGACTTCCGGTTCTAATTTAGTGCAAATGTTCCAAATCGGAACCGGAAGTTGGAAGTTTTTACTTCGAATCTCCGGTTTCAACTTCCGAGATCCGACTTCTGGTTCCGGAACTAAGCAACGGGTCTCAGATTAAATCCCCTTCCGAAAATGTTGGATTTTGGCCCTAAATCCCCTCCTCCCTCAATTTTTTCGAAAATATGGTCCCCTTCTGCCCAGTATGATACCCTGCAGGGGTATGGTTAATCTCGAGAGATCAGGAGCGTTTTTACTTCATCGACTTTTTAATAAGCGAGAGATGTAACATCTCATTAAGTAAATTTCTGTCCAACAGAAATTGTCTAGTCATTACAATTCTTAATTGCAACAAATGAACTCTTTATAACTTCCTAGGCATAAACATTTACGTAATGACTTATTTATATCTTATACACTTGATTTTTATAGCTACATTTACTTGTAGGAAAGCACTAAAAGCTATTTTTAGGAAGTGCTTGCAAAATTTATATACTACTATAGTATATTTTATATGACTACACATGGATACCCTAGATTTGATATTTTCTATAAATTGTTATGTTTCCGGGTCTTTATCAATTGTTCTATCGCTGGTTTTATTGTATTGTATAATATGCTATACGCCGTGTGAAATGAAAAATTATAGAATTTTTCTATTGAACGTGAATATTTCTGATTTACTGGTGTCTTCGTTTATGACTATCTTGCAATGGGTTCCTGCAAGTAGTAAGAAAGAGGTAAAATTTGTAAAAAATGTGCAAACATGCTTTGAGGAGAGTCAGATTTACCCCATACCCGAAACACCAAAAATGGATAGGGGCTCTAAATGGGCCCCCCACCACACACATTTGTATTATTATACATTGGAGGCCCGTAGAAAAATTTTTCGGCTGGAGGGAAACTTCCAATGAAGGTTAATCATATGCCCCGAAAATTTTTGGAAAATAGACCCCTGACTAATGAAAATTGATGAAAATTTCGAAAAACATACTTCATCTTGTAGATTTGAAGGCCCAATAAAATCATTTTTTTACCAAAAATTTCAGATAGAAAGACCTGCAAATGATTCCGGTATATCGTATGTCATAAAAGGACCAGTAATATATTTCATACACCCACACTATAACCATATGCTAACCTGCATATTCATGGGTATTTTCCTATACAATGTTCTTGCTTTGCCATCGAGTTTTGTTTTCCGATATCTGTCGTTAATAAACAATCAACTTGTAGAAAGATTGTTACAGAAAAGGGTATGCTATATAAGATGCAAAAAAAGAAAATTAAAAAAAATTTTAGTTTTTGATACCATTTTTTGGATTTCTTATATTTCTTTCCATTTGTGTATTTACAACGATGTTCCTCGGTGATATGCCTAAACAAGGAGCTGCTGCTCAGGTAGAAATCGTATGTTGAAGTCTTATATGAACACCATCCCCAACCCCCGCGCCATAGACAAGGGGAGACCCCCTTGCATACATGGGCAGCACCCCAGATGGAATTTTCAAAAAACCAACAACCCTCATTTGGTCCCCCTCCCATGGGGTCGAAAAGTTGGCAACCAAAAAAAAGAAATAATCCTCAATCCTTCCGACCCACATTCTATGTCCCCCCAGGTGAAAACCCTAGGGTCACCTGGGATCTGCCTATGTATGCCCCCTTGTGACTTAAGAAGGGTCAACTTGGACAGGGCACTTTTTTGACCCTATCAAAAATTATGAGTATTCTAATGATTTTTTGTCGGCCTTTGGACTTAGGACGTTGGAAGGCGACAATTGGGGGGTGGGGTAGAATGGAGGTTTTCAGACCCATTTTTATCTGAAAATCATAAAGTTTAGGTCCCATCCTTTTCTGCATATTATCACTACATAGGAGATAACAATCAAACAAGAATTGGAAATTTAATTCACTTAAATTTTATGGTTTATTACTCTTTACTAATAGTCGGAGTATCAATCTGCATAGGATATATAATCCTAATATTTTCTGGGGTTCAAATTTTTAGGTAACTTCATTTCTTTCTTTTTAAACCTTTTTTTCATAAAATAATCTGTTTCTTTCCCATTTCATAATATTAATAAGAAAAAGTTAATTACAACTTTTATTACTTTTACCCGGAAAATTAAATTTAGAATAGCACTTTGGCTGAATTTTAAAATGAACTTAGGTGCAAAAATTTTCTTAGAACTGTATATAAATATGGCATAAATCTTTTAACATAGCCTATAAATTTTATACGATCAAAGTTCTAGATCATAATTTTAGGCATTTGGGAAAGTCGAAAAAGCATCTGACGCAGAAAACACTAGAAATGCATAAATTATTAGCTTTAACATTAGTTTGTCAAGTAAGGGTTTAATTATACATAAGGGATTAAAAAACTTCGGGGAGAAGCAGTGACGGAGTTTTTCTATGCACTTTCCCTTAAAAAAAGAAAAACTCCGTTGACAGGATTTTTCTGATGGTACAGTCAAACCTTGATATAACGACACCCCTCGGGAGGGGTGGCATTTTTTTGTCAATTTTTGGGCGAGGGATCACTTGCGTCTGGAAACATCAGTACCGGACATTTGCGTCCGGAAACATCCACCCCGGACATTTGAGTCCCGTGCATTTGCGTCCGGATATTTGCGTTTGCGTCCGGACATTTTACAAGTTTCAGGA
>JAQGCP010001922.1:0-11344 GCA_034699885.1 Acrobeloides thornei | reverse complement strand
GTCATTCAGTCTTCATTTCTTCTCTATCATGCCAAAAAGAGGCGTTTTGATTGATGAGTTTTACCTCGTTTACATGAAAGGTTTTTGGGCCCAACTTTGTAGCTTCATACCAATCACTGGTGGAGTCATCCAATATTTGATACTTAGTATCATTGCCGTGAATAGGCTAGTTGTAATTGTATGGTCGACCAAAATTCAAAGGGTAGACAATTCAAAAATGTTTTGAAATCATTTCGAAAATTTTAGCCATTTTTTGACAAATGCACAAGGATCGCCTTGGCCGTTGCAGTCGTAGTTCCTTTCTTTGTTTTCAGCCCATATTTTTATTTGAGCACTACTAGGTAAGAAAAAATATGCGTATAACCAAAAAATTTTTGTTTAGCTATTATGACTATCGGAATGGCTCGGCTGAAGTGTACACGGAAGCTGGATGTAGTGCAAGTAATACGGCGCTTGTTGCAGTTTACAATGTTATGCTGATGGTTGCCAAGTCTTCAACAGTCCTATTTGGCTTTGCTGTCTATATCGCAATGTTCTTATTGACCTTGCTTTTAAAGAAGAAATCTGTGAATAAACGTAAGCCGTGTCATTCATATATAACGTTTTTCACAGAGAGATTTAAAAAAAGTGCCGGTTACATAGCAAAGTGCGAAAGGGCGCCAACTGCACGCATAAGGTCAAGAGTTCAATTCTGCGCGGAGCCATTTCTTTTTGCAGTGTCTAAAATTGATTTAAAAAATTTTGCCTAGGGGTATTTTTAACCCAAAAACACGAATTTGATGTTTTTATTACTCCAAAACCTACGAAAAATGATTTTTTTTCCAACAAAAGCGCCTAAATTTGCATAAAAATTTAAAAAAATCGTATTTCCTGTGGTTTTGGAGTAATAAAAACATCAAATTCATGTTTTTGGGCTAAAAATACCCCTAGGCAAAAATTCTTATCGATTTTGGACACTGCAAAAAGAAATGGCTCCACCCTCGACCTTATGCGCGCAATTGTCGCCACTTGCACTTTGCTATGTAATGGCACTTTTTATTAAATATCTCTGTGAAAAACATTATACCCTCAAACTCCTTTGTTATAGACTCTGAAAAGACGCACATGCAAGAAGTAAAATTAGCCTTTGCCATTTTGCCCGTGCTGATCTTACAAGCATGTAGTTGCACTCTTCTATTCGGTATGCTAATAAATACAAATTTCAAAACATATTTTTCATTTAGGGATTTTCTATTTTTGGCCGTCTCAATATAATATTCTGCTAGAATTTATGTAAGAATTTGTTTTTTTTGTAGATAAAATTGAGTACCGGGAGCCGAGCTCTCCGTACTCGGGGAGTTATGACTCCGAGCGAAAAATTCTTGGCATTCCTGGTTTAAACTGTTCTGTTCCAGGAACAGAAAAAAACACTGTAGTAGGATAACTTTCAGATTTCCATTTGAAGATGTTGGTAGGATGTCGACTCCGTTCCTCTTATTCATTTTTTCCAAACCTTTAAGAAAGGCATTCGAAAAAATTTACTTACGACGCTTGGGAATAATAACAAAGACTTCACAAATTCCACAAGGACCAACTTCTGCATGGAATAATTCTCCACGCCCGAGACAATCATCCAGGAATCATGTGTCAAGTCTTAAATTCTCTGTATCAACGCGTCTGCAGTAGCATAGGAAGAAGGCCGACTAGAGGGATGGGAGCAGTTGTGTGAGAGAGAAAATGGCCTGTTAGGAAGTACCACCCCAACCATTCATTCAAGGAAGATTGTTTTTTTTAAGGAAAAATTGACACTGCTTGTCACTATTTTAATGTTTTTTGTCACTAATTTTTTGTAACTTTTTTAAAATGTTTTTTGTCACTTGTACACATTTTTGTAACCAGGAGCCCGTTGCTTAGTTCCGGAACCGAAAGTCGGATCCCGGAACTGGAAGTTGGAACCGGAGATCGGAAGTAAAAACTTCCGGTTCCAATTTAGTGCAAATTTTCCTTCGGAACCGAAAGTTTTTAATTCCGATTTCCGGTTCCAACTTCCGGTGTCGACTTCTAGTTCCGGAACTAAGAAACGAGCCCCAGCTTACGTGGTCATACAAAGTTGAATAGCACCCTGATTTTTTTTACTTATGACATGAAATAGACTATATTGATATTTTTTTATCGCATTAGCTCCTTCGGGCATTTGTTTTTTCTTTCTGTTTTTTTTCACATTTTAAAAGCTTCATATTTCCCGCCAGATGGCGAAACTGAGCTTGGCTTTATGTTTGCCTTGACATGTGAATTGTTAGTTTACAAAAAAAGCATTAAACATCTGCATTTATTCAATCCAAAAATTCAAAAAAGTGCATTGAAAAAGGACTATGATAAATGGGAATATTTCTAGTCCAAACCCATCAACATCTAATAGTAAGTTAATCCAATTGAATTGTTAAAACCAAACTTTGAAAAGTTTTAGATGTAGACGCTGAACTGAACCAACCTGAGCTAAATATTGTATCCGCTGTACAGCAAGGTATAATAATTTTAAAAGATTTTTAAGTCGAGAAAGAATTTTAGCATATAATTCCTACAGGGTTCAAATGGATAAGATTTTGAACAGTCCGAGTCATATTCCCGATTTGAACGGGTTAGGATCTGGCATTGACAATTTCGAGTAAACTTTTTTTGAACTTAAACGGACTTTATTTTAAATTTTTTTCAATTTTTAGAATAAAAGAGCTCAAGAAACAAGTTAGCTTCTTGTCACAAAAGTTGACTTTAGCGGAAAATCAAGTATCGCTCGTGTTGAATTTTATTAACAATTGGACCAATTTTTAGATTCAAAATCTTTCTAACAAATGTCAGCAAATGCGTAATGAAAAAGATGCCATGGAAGGAAGATTTAATGCAGAGCTTCTTCAATTAAGGACCGAAATCTTGGTAAACAGTCAACTTTATTTCATAAAAATAGAGCTGAGCGACCATTCGACACCAACGTCGATTGGACTGAAGAAAATTCAGTTTTTTACGAAGAAATTAGCGCAACAAAAAGGTCGAACCAATCGGAGACGTGTGATTGCGTCAAAATTATTTACGTCAATTTTTGATTGCGTCAAAGGTCAATTGCGTCATCCGATTGCATCAATTTTTGCACATTTGCATCAATTTTTGATTGCGTTAATTTTCGATTGCGTCAACAGACATTTGCGCCATCCGACATTAGCGTCAATTTTTGATTGCGTCAACAGACATTTGCGTCAATTTTTGATTGCATCAAAATTGACATAAATGTCGGATGACACAAATGTCAGTTGACGCAATCAAAAATTGACGCAAATGTTGGATGACGCAATTGACTTTTGACACAATCGAAAATTGACGCAAACAAAAATTGACGTAGATGTCGGATGACGCAAATAATTTTGACGCAATCGACACGTCTCCACCAATCTACATGGTGTCCGCAAAAAGTGGAATTTTCGTGATTTTTCATGAATTTTAGACCCAAAATTTTTTTCTAAAAATGACCCCTATAGGGGTAATTTGATGCGAGGAATCGTTTCTTGATTCTTTATTTTACAAAATTTCGAACCCCGAGAATCGAACCCTCATCGTTCAAGATGGCTTTTGCGCGACTTGCCACATAGCCGACACTTTCAATAAATCTAGCCATGAAAGGGTAATAGATAGATTCGACCTAATCGGCTTAGGTTAAGTCGAATCTATCTATTAAATCGACTCAAGTGGGATTCGAACCCGAGACCTTTAAACTCAAATCTTGGGACACTACCACTGAACCAAGTTCACGATAAAAATTGGATTTTTAATTTTGCTTATAATTTAACATGAATTTTGTATAGGCTATGAAAAGAGATTCCAACTCGTATCAAAATCTACAAGGCACAAGTGAATTCTCAAATTCCCGTGAAGCTTCAAGTGAGCCAATCGATATGAGTCGTTTTCTCAACAACTCAAACATGGATCAACATGGAAGTGAAATGTTTGCGAATGAACATGAAGATATTAAACCAACGATTGGCTTCCCCATTGAGCAACAGCCACATTTGATGCCTGAAATAAGCTCATCAAGCAAGTTGACTTCTTCAAGCCAAGGAGATGATTTCCAATCATATGACGATTTCCTTTCCGCATATATGCCTAAGAAAAGGTAGGACTCGATATTTTTTACAGCTAGTCGACCAATATGCGCGCATTCCCGAAGTTTGAAAATGCTTCCCTGACCCTGAATCAGGGAAATAAGGGTGTGTATTGAAGCGAAAATATGAAAATTTTAGAAAAATCATTTTTTTTGGACTAGGAAATCTTTTGCGCGCCAAATTAAAGCGAGAAAATTTTTAGATTTTTCATAAAATCGACATTTTGAGCCTTTTGACCCTACAGCCAGGGGTAAGGTCAAAAAATTTTTTCGACTAAAAATCGTCTTCAAACTCATATATGAGCTATCCGAATACGCATGTTTCATCTTAAAAATCTTCAAACTTCAGATTTTGACAATCCTGGATACGGCCCTGTTTCCAAAGAAAAAAAAAGAAAAAAGGCTAAAATTTTTTTGTTGAAAAAAATCACTTTAAGTGGGTTCGCTAATCCTTATTACAGTCAAACCTCAGTTTAATGACGGCGACCACGCAGGGATGCCAGCGGGAAAATTTGGTATATATAGAAAGTCGATTTCTTTCTTTATATACCAAATTTTTCCGCCGGCATCCCTGTGTGGTCGTTATGTCCCCCGTTGGGTGTCATAAAACGGAGGTTTGACTGTACCAAAACTTTTTATAGATCCGCTATAGAAACTCTGGCCTTGTTAAACAAAGAATTGGAAGCGTATGATCTTGCGCTATTGAGTAAACCTGCTGTCGTGGCTCTAAACAAAATTGATATGCATGGTGGAAAGGAGGTATATTTATACATACTTTTTCACTCATAAAAAATTTCATGTTTCTTTAGAAGGCAGAAGAACTGAAGGAATTATTAAGCTCGGAAAATTGGACTACCCATGTATCAGAAGAAATGCGACCAAGAGTTCCATTGAAATTGAAGAGCGTTGTTTCAATTAGTGCCAAGAAACAGGAGATTGGAAACCTCAAGAAGATATTAAAGGATATTTATGAAGAAAATCATCCAATAAAACATCTATATACTAGTGAATTTGATAATACGGGTCATAAGAGTCTTGTATAGTTGTCGACTCAATTGTATAATTATGCCTTGTTTTTTGTATTTCTTTTGATATGATCTTTATTGGGTTGATCTAAAAGCTCCCGGATTTGGCATGTTCTGAATTGCTGTAGTTTTCGAGAAAATTGCGTTTGAAATTTTAATTTTGTGTACATATTTTCGTTGTAATACACAAACTTTTTTGAATTTTTTGTGAAAATCTAATTTTTGGAGAAAAATCGAATTTTTGAGATCAATTAGTGCAAAGAAAAAGGAGATCGGAAACCTCAAGAAAAGGATATTTATGAAGAATATCACCCAATAAAACATCTATATAGTGAATTTGATAATACGGGTCATAAGGTTCCCTGTGTGGTCGTATGGCGGGAAAATCAGTGTTAGTACTAGACATTATTTTTCCGCCATACGACCACGCAGGGATTCATCAAAAAAGCTATATAAGGATCCACCTTTCTTTTCAATGTACATTTTGCCTGATTGAATAAAAAGTTCCGTGGTAGCCAAAAAATTTCAATATAATGTAATCGTTCGTTAAGCGGGACTCCCTGAAAAATTCGATAAGCGGCCCCCCCCTATCTAGGGTGGCCCGCTTATCGAATTTTTGAGGGGGAGGGGACCGCTTATACGATGGTGATTTTTTAACACAAATTTTTGTAAAAATTAGGAGTATAGTTTTAAACAAAATATTCGATAAGTGCCCTCCCCCCTCTAGGGTGGCCCACTTAATGAGCGTTTACTGTATAGAGTTCTTTATTTGGTAAGGAGTGGTTTTTGCATTCCTCGCATAAAATCCATATAGAGGTCATTTTGAAAATTTTTGTACCTTTAATTTTGGTCGGATAAGTCCGAATAGTACCATGGAAGTGAAATTTCAATAAAGAGGGAGTTGATCAAAATTCCACATTCCAAACCCTTGAATGTCTTTCATGCATTTTTGGGTATTTCACCGTGGATAGATTAAAAGGATGTTGAAAATTGTGGGTTATGCTTTTATCATACCCACATTGATCAAGCATTCAATAATATTTGGAGCTATTTTGGATCAGTGGGTCAAAAATCGAAAATTTTTTCTAAAATTAAAAAAAGACATATTTAGGGGTAATTTTATGCGAAAAATCGATTGCGCGCATTTTCGAAGCGTGAAAACCTTTGTTTGACCCTTGAAAATTGAAAAATACGTATTTTTAAAATGTGAAAATGGGAAAAATTCGCATTTTTAAGGGTCAATTCAAGGAAGGTGTATTGAAGCGAAAAGTCACAAAAATGCGATTTTGCCTAAAAATGACCCCTTTTGGGGTAAAAATGTGCGGAGAATCCGAATTTGACGTTTATAAAATTTCTCGGATTCAAGAAAAGCATTATATCGACACGAAAATTCGAGGAAATAACATATTTTGGTCTAAAAACGCTTTTTCTTATATTCATTTTTATTAACAATAACAAATTTGGACATACTTCAAAATAAAACAATTGTGGATGTCGTTTTTAGGTAAAAATCGCATGTTTACAACTTTTCGCTTCAATACACAATGCACCTTCCCTGAATCAGGGAAGCATTTTTTCGCTTTAAACATGTCAAATTTGGATTTCCCGCAGTCAAATAATGTTCAGCCGAACATTTGTGATAAAAATTTGGCATTCAACTTCTTTGTTACAACCTTTTTCCAACTCATCTGCCGAGTGTTAAGAATGATTTATTTTGGTGTCAAAGTCGGTCTCCAGGGAAATATTTCTTGTCGAACCCAGTAGTTTGGACATTGAATATTATGGAACGAGCGCGCGCGTTAATGAATGGTCCTTCCGGCGATTTTGCCATCGTCTGCGCAACATTCAGCTCCGTGCTGGTGCGCGAGTGACCAGTGTCTATTTTCTCCTCATTCTCTTCAGCTTGCCCTTTGAGGTCACACACGGCTAGTGATAGATAAAAGCATTCCAAATTTGGACAAGTGCCAGTTTGAGAGTTCAGCCGACTGACCACCGGAATTAGCATAAATGCTCATTGATTGTTATGGGTGGTTTGATGGAGGTCTTATAGGATGGGAAGGAAATGCTTGAGTGGCTGGTACGTTCATGACGATGACATAAGTATGTTATTGTGAGGATGGGCTTTTCGTCGATTAGGGGTTGATGATTGGGTGTTGGATTAGGTCATAGTTTTTAGTTTGTTTCAGAAAAAAAGAAGTCTAATAGTTCATTTTTGTAGTAGAATAGCAAAAAATCAAGAGAACCATATTTTACATTTTTATACAGGGTGTCTTAGCTAAGTCGAAATTTTTTTTGACTACCACGGAACTATTTTATTGAATCAGGCAACGCTTACATTGAAGCGAAAAGAAACGTGGATCCTTATATAGCTTTTTGATGCATCCCTGTGTGGTCGTATGGCGGAAAAATAAGAATTTGTACTAACTACTCAGGATTAGTATTAACTACTACTACTAACTAATCCTGATTTTTTCGCTATACGACCACGCAGAATGCATAAAAAATGATCCACGTTTCTTTTCGTATCAAGAATTTTCCCCACCAACACGACCACGCAGGGATGCATTGCAAAAGTATAGATACAGTCAAACTCGATTTATTGACACCCTCCCTGGCATAGTTGAATAGAGGGTCGTAATTACGACCCCCTTGCGTCGCGAGGATCCCAAAAAATGGGGGGGGGGGACGCCGAAAGGCAAAAATTTCCTTTAGACCCCCGCGCCGCACGAGGAGGTTTACGACCCCCCCCCCCTATTCAACTATGCTCCCTGGGGTCTCACTAAATCGAGAGTTGACTATAATAGGTAAACGATTTGAAATCATCAAAATTTGTTTAACAGAGTAAAAATGGAATTTTTAGAGGTGAGTCCTAAAGTAAAGGAGTGCCGTTTTTCTATGAGGCCAGACACAAGTTGTTGTACTGACGCATGAAGTCACAAGTTATCGTACTTGAAAACGTAAAAAGTTCAACACAAGGTCGCAAGTTGTTGTACTTTTGTCGTACCACGGTACGACAGAAAGGTATAACAGTACGACACCAACTTGCGACCGGCCTGAGGAGTCGATTAAACGCATTACCGGACTTTGAAAATGCTTTCCTGACACTGTATTAGCATATTTTCGCTTCAATACGCATACCCGAATCAGACACATGTTATGAAAATTGAAAAAATCGACGCAAAAATGGAATGTTCCGCCAAAAATTTGAATTTGTTGTGTATTGACACGAATACTTGGGATTAGTTTAACTATATAAAAAATTCTTTCAGTTTAGCTCAAACACACATAACTTTATTGACGAAAATCGCCCAGAATTTTCTGCTCTACAAGATAGGGGCTATTTTTTTTAATTTCTGTGGGATGGTCCTTTAAGGGAATTGGATAAATAAATTTTGACATTTCTTTAGTGATCTTCATGTTCAATATAAAAACAACAAAACATCAGGAAGAATTGAAGAATGATGAAAAGAGGGTGGAATCCGTGGCGGAAAGCTTTTTTAAAACCATTCAAGTGGTAAAGTTACACGAGAAATTCAACAAAGAAAGTTTTACGCTAAATTTGATGCGGAGGTATTCTCCAGTTTGTCCAACAAACAAAAGCCGAGAATAGATTTTAAAAGGCCGGAGAATAAAGATTAGAACTTTTTTCGCAAAAGGGATTCTAAATATTGGATCGTGTCGGAAAGTTTTACCAATTAACGGACATCGGTTGTAGGTCTCGGTAGCACAATGGTAGTACACTTGTACGGTAGCCAAGAGCCTGGTCCGGGTTCGAGTCCCGGTCAGGTCCGAAAACTTTTGCCCAACTTCATATTACCTGCTATTATAAAGAAATTATCTTTTATCACTTATTTATTGACCGAAAAAACAAAAATTATTTGTAAGAAAGATTGGGTTGATCAATAGTTTTCCGGCTTTCGTCGAATATTTGCAAAATTGATTTTTGACTCTTCAGGGGTTTTTCTAGGTCAAGAATCGATTGCGCGCATTGCTGAACTTTGAAAAGCTGCCCTGATTCAGGGAAGAGGTGGGTGTATTGAAGCGAAAATCGAAAAAATTCGGATTTTGACAGGAAAACTGGCGGTCTAGGGGTTTCTCTAGGCGGAGAATTGATTGCGCGCATTCTCGAATCATGAAAAAGTCTAGAAAAACCCTCAGATCGCCAGTTTTCAGGCGAAAATTCGATTCATTTTCGCTTCAATACACCCACTTCCCTGAATTAGAGAAGCATTTTCATGATTCGGGAATACGCGCAAATCAATTCCCCACCTAGAAAACCCCCCGAGGAGAGTTGGTCAATTTCGCAACTATTCGACGCAACGCAAGGAAATTATTGATCAACCCAATATTATTTGAACGAGAAAATTTTCTATTTCTTTAAAGTTTGCTTGGTTTCGCACCGGCCATAATTCCTTGAAGCTTCTGTAGCAACATGATATTGCCCTTTGCTTTCAGTTTTCCACTCATAAATGCCTTGGTCGGTTCGAGTTGCCCGGTGGCGATCTTCACAAAATCACCATCGTCCACCGTGACTGTAACATTAGGCTTTTCGTTATTTTTAGGCTTGTCACCATATACAGAGCCGCTTCCATGTTTCAAATCCAAGGCTAAAAATAAAGATGGTTTTATTAGGCTCTAGAACACTTGCAGTGACGTAGCTACAGGGCAAGTGCCCTCGTGAAAAAATAAAAAACTTTTCCTAAGTGTCCCCCATCTTTTTTCCGATTTTGAAAATTTTTGAAAAAAATGTCCATTTTTTTCAATTTTTTCACTAAAAAATAACCATTTTTCCACCAACAATGGCTATTTTTGCCCAAAAACTTTCACCAAGTGCCCTCCTCCACCCGTATCCAAAAGTGCCACCCGTAGCTGGGGGTCTGACTACGCTTGAACACTTGTTTATGTCTTTAAAAAATAAACCCATCCGACTAATTGAAATAATTACTGTAATAAGCGGCTGGTTTTCCATTTTGAGTGATTTCATAAAGAATAATGCCATTCACTTTTTTGACTACATCCTTTTGATTCGGCAATTCCGTGGAGATAGCATCAAATATTACTTGGGATTGTAAAGATGATGCGGATTTCTAAACAAATAATTCAGTATGAAATATTGGTAGGGGGGTCATCCAGATATTACGTAATCAAAGTAGAGGGGAGAGGGAGGCCAAATTATTACAGTTGATTATAGGGAAGAGAGGATCTAGTCAATGATTACGTAATCAAAATCGCAAATATTTTTTTGGTACCAATATTCTGGATTCGGAATCTGAATCCTGATTCTGAATTCGGATCTCGATTCAGATTCGGGATTCTGAATCCAGATTCTGGATTTGGATTCTGAATCCTGATTCTGGCTTCTGAATTCGGATTCTAAATTCGGATTCGGATTCTGAATCCTGATTCTCGATTCGGAATCTGAATTCCGGATTTTAATTCTGAATCCGGATCCGGATTCTGAACCTGAATTCCCGATTCTGAATTCGGATTCTAAATTCGGATTCTGAATTCCGGATTCTGATTCTCAATCTGGGTTCTGAATGCTGATTCTGGATTCTGAATCTAGATTCTAAATTCGGATTCTGAATCCTGATTCTGGATTCGGAATCTGAATTCCGGATTCTGATTCTGAATCCGGGTTCATTCTTTGTGAAAAGGAAGTGTAAAAGTTATATAGCGAGTTGAGCAAACTAGAATACGTAGAAGAAAAATAAACCATTTAAAAACCCCTACTTGTTCTTGAACATGGCTTGCTGTTTTAGAATCCGATTTTAGATCCACATAACCATTAGAAATAACGACTTTGCCAGTTTCTTTTACCTGAAATAGAGCAATTTTGAATTTTCGAGTACAGGATGAGCAAAATCATACTTTTGCGTTTTTTGAAAAAAATTTTCGCCAAAAAAACGCAAAAGTACTGTTAAAGTACAAAAAATAGTCAAAAATTGAAAAATCGACAAAAATTGAAGAAACCGAAAAAATCATCAAAAATTGAAAAAAATCGAAAAAATAGTCAAAAATTAAAAAAATCGTCAACAAATTCAATTTTTGACAATTTTTCAATTTTTGACTATTTTTTCGATTTTTTTCACTTTTTGATGATTTTTTCGGTTTCTTCAATTTTGGCTCATCCTGTAGGTGCTAACAGACCTTAGTTTGAAAATGAATCCGGCTGCCTTCTTTCCACATTTCG
>JAQGCP010001921.1:0-11348 GCA_034699885.1 Acrobeloides thornei | reverse complement strand
GAAGGCTTGGAAACTGCTGAACAACTCGCTGCTTTTAACGAAAATATCAATGACACAAGAGCATGGATGGACGAAAAATTCGATTTATTGCAAAGAGATCCTGATGCTACGGATATTAAGGGGTTGCAGGTAAAATAAAAATAGCGAAAGCCGGGTTTTGTGGTCTCCTAAATTCCCTCCCTTCAAAATTTTGTTAGGGCTCATTGGGTTTTCCTCCTTCAGATATACATTAGGAGCATAAAATTGCCAACCTTCCAAGTATCTTCGGTTCGGTCCATGTCAAAGAAACAGACCTTCTTCTACGCTAACATTCGAATAAGCATTACTACTATACCGATCTTAAGTCGTAGGTGGTTTGGCGGAAGACGTGTGTATATTAAATACATCGGCGTTTTCTCTAATCACGTCTAGGGGTTCACTAAGAGCATTATCCGTGTCATAGAGATCGTACACTCGGTTGTCATTACCGCCTTTAAACTCCTCTAGCATAAGATGGTTCATTTCGAATACCAAAGAATTGTCGGCCCCAAATAATCCGCGTTCAGCCAACTGCGCTTCATCATACGTGCTTTCACCGTCAAACACCCATTCTAACATTAGGAGAATAAATTTGCCAACGTTCCAAGTATCTTCAGTTCTGAAGAAACGTCTCTGTTGACACCGACCAGGCCAAGAATCTTAAAAACCTCGTCGTTGATACGCGCCCCGATAGTAGTTGGAACTTTTCCTTAGAACTTCGTTTGGCAAACAACGCCGTAGTGGTTGGGGTCTAGCCTTAGAAACTATAACATCTGAGAACTTTGGGGTCAAGGATGTTAACTTGCCTTAAGTGGAAAAACATTTTTAGGCTCTCCAACGCCGCTATCAAAATCTCGAACGTGACCTCAAACCTCTAGACGACAAAATGCGCTACCTCCGTGGCTTAGCCGACGAAATCAGGAAAAAGCATCCAGAACACGCCGCCGAAATTGACAAGGTCATGGCCGAACTTGGCCTCATGCATGACAACTTATTAAAGCAAGCCAAAACTCGCATCAACGAAGCCGAACAATCCCAAGGACATCACATGTTCGACAAAGCCGCAGATGATCTCCTCGATTGGGTTTATAAAACCACAAACACCATACTCAATGAACCCATTGGTGGGGTCTCCGCTGAGGAATTAGTAAAGAAGCATATGGAACTCAGAGATGAAATCAACGCAAAGGATTATGAATTTGACTATGTGTATGAGCTTGGAAGAAGACTTTTGTCGAAGAATCCAAGATTGACTCATGTAACGAAAAAGTTGGATGAGATTGCAGCAGCTAAAAGAGCTCTAGAAGATGCTTGGAAGAGAAGGGACTATGAATATAAGCAATTGTTTGATTTGCAAGTATTCAATAGAGAAGCTGATAGGATTGATGCCCTAACTAAAGGTAAAGATTAAAAAATACAAATTTCACAATTTTTCCAAAAAAATTTAGGACATGAAGCCTTCTTGGCCATCGAAAATCTAGGAGATTCCGTCGAAGGCGTTGAAAATCTTCTCAAAACTCATGCCGATTTTGAATCCAAACTGCATGCACAAGAAGATCGACTCAAAGCCTTTTCCGAAAGTGCCGATAAACTCATCAAGGCTAAACACGAACAATCTGATTATATCGATCGCCGTAGAGCTGAAGTCCTACAACGGCGAAGAAATGTCTATGCCCTGGCTGCCCAACGAAAAGCAAAACTCGAAGCCGCTTTGGTCTACCAAAATTTGAAGAGACAAGCTGATGAGCTCAGTGCTTGGATTGGTGATAAAAAACGAATTGCTTCTGATGATTCGTATAAGGATCCGAATGGGTTGGATAGGAAATTGCTCAAGCATGAAGCTTTTATGGCCGAGTTGAATGCAAATGCTGCTCAACTTCATGCAATAAATGATAGAGGAGAGAAGTTGATTGGTCAGAAGCATCATGAATCATCGAACATTGCAAGAATTTTGAAGAACTTGAACTCTGAATGGGATGCGCTTGTGAGACTTGCCAAGGAAAGAGGAGATAAGCTCAAACAAGCTAACGATAGAAAAGTTATTATGAAGATGATTGACGATGCAAATTTGAAACTTGATGACATCGAACGGCAACTAGCAGCGAATGAACCGAGCAATGATTTGAGGGGTGTCAAAGACCTGATCCAAAGAAGAAACACTCTTGATGGCGATATTGGTTTCTTGGAAAAGAAAATCACTGATATCTCTGATAAAGGTCAAGCCATGGCAAAACGAGGCCATTATGATTCGAAGAACATCCTCGGAGCTGTCGATTCCCTCATCCACAGGTTTAATGGCCTACAAGATCCACTGCTCCGGCGAAGAGGAGACCTTGAAGAACTCCTCAAATGGCATCAACTTGCTTTTGATGCCGATGTTGAACTCCAATGGATCAAGGAAAAAAGAAGGATTGCGGATTCCAAAGATCTTGGCAGATCCCTCACCGAGGCTACAAACATGTTGAAAAAGCATGATCAACTCGAAGCCGAAGTGACAGCACATCAAACTCATGTCGACGAAACCATCAGAAAAGGAAACGAGCTCATCGCAGTACACCATATGTCATCAAAAGAAATCAAATCAAAATGTGCGGAATTAACCGACGCATGGAATGGACTAAAATCGGCTGTACGAACAAGAAGAAGCCTGTTGCAATGGGGCTTGGACAAGGAGCAATACCTCTTCGATGCGGCTGAGATCGAATCTTGGATAATCGAAAAACACAACCATATCCTTGCAAATTCCGAAAATATCGATGAAATTAAGGCTCAAAAGATGCTAACCACATTGAAATCGTTACAATCTGACTTGGTTACGTACAAAGATCAGATTGCTATTTTAGGTATGGTGTGATTTTGACTTATTTTTAGGGAGGGAAGTGGCATAGGACTCATCACAATGTCTGCATCATAAGCCTTATTCTAAGTCTAAACCTAAATCTAAGAATAAGCCTAAGAGTAAGCCTAAGAATAAGTCTAAGATAAGTCTAAGAATAAGCCTGAGATAAGTCTAAGCCTAAGAATAAGCTTAAGAATAAGCCTAAGAGTAAACCTAAGTCTAAGCCTAAATCTAAGCCTAAGTAAAGTATAGTATCTTTTCGACTTAATATTAAAACCGCAAATTAATCTTAGGCAAGAAAGCACATCAACTTGGAAGAATCTCCGACCATGACGTATTCGAACAACGACAACTCAAACTTGAAGATGATTTCCACAACCTAGCCAGGCTAGTTGATGAAAAGAAAGCCGAAATGGAAAATTACATCCTACTCTGCAATTACAATCACGAAAGCCAAGAACTCGAAGCTTGGATAAATGATCAACTTCAAATTGCCATTTCTGAAGACTATGGTCAAGATTACGAGCATTTGAAAGATCTCAAGAGCAAATTCGAGGAATTCAAACAGAATGTAAAAACCGGAAGTGAGAGATTCGTTTTATGTGAACAAACTGCCGATAATCTCTTGAAGAGATCTCCACCATTTGCGAGAGATATTTTGAAACGACAAGAAAAGTTAAGATCAGTTTGGGCTTTGTTACTAGATTATATGGAAAGCAGGGGAAGGAAGCTTGATGTGGCGGAGGAATTGCACAAGTTCAATAGAGATGTGGAAGAGATGCACGAACGATTGGCTGCGAAGAGGAATGCTCTGCCAAATGAACTTGGTAGAGACACCAAACAAGTCCACAATCTGTTCTTGAAGCATGAAGTTTTCGAAAATGAGGTAAAACATTTTCTAGAAAATTTAGACATTAGTCAATTCATTGATTTTTTTTAGGTTGCTCAACTCCATGAACAACTCAAAAAACTCCTCGAGGAAGGAGGCCGCTTGAAAGCCGAATATCCTGGACCAAATGCCGAACACATTTCCGAACAACTAGCTAGCCTAGCCCAAGCTTGGCACGAGCTCCAAGACGCTGCTCTTCTACGTCGGAACAACTTGCTTGCCGCTTATGACCTACAACGATTCTTGACCAAAGCCAGAGATTTCATCACATGGACAGAAATCGCAACTTCCGAAATGCAAGGTGATCAAACTATCCATGATTTGCAAAGTGCTGAATGGATACACAAAGAGCATGCCAGACTGAAAGCAGAAATCGATGCCCGAGATGATGAGTATATAGAAGTTCGTCAACTCGGTGCTGAACTTGTTAACAAGAATCACTATGCCAAGGCAGAAATCGAAACGAAATTGAATCAAGTCGTCAAAGCATACAGTCATGTGAAGTCGGAATGGGGACTTCGAGAACAATGGCTATCCCAAGTGGTCGAATGGCATGCCTTCCACAGAGAAGCCAAGCAAACAATCGCGCTAATATCCAGTCGGGAACAGACCTTGAAATCTTTTGATGCCGGAACATCGGTAGAGGCAGTAGAATCACAGATAAAGAAGCTAGAAACAGCTGTAAAAGCTTTGGGGCAAGTGGATGAACGTATTCAGGCAATTGATGCCACGGCGAAACAGCTGATTGAGAGGAAGCATATGGAATCACCAAATATTGATCAATGGAATAAGAAAGTTGAAAGTGCTCGTCAGCAGCTTAATACCACTGTGAATCTGGTTAGAAAGAGGCTTGAAACAGCGTTGGCTTTGGCTAAGTATAACTTTTTGGTTTTTTTCCAAATCGTTACCAAACTATACCACAATGTAGAGGGTGGTGAGAGGAGCAAAATGAGGGGTCGATCATGGGTCCACCCCTATGGTTAATTTTTACAGGGGGTACCCCTTTTTTCTTAAAGATTGAGGCTAATTTTTCGATTTTTGGCGAATTTTTTAATATTTGACAATTTTTTTAATTTTTGATAAATTTTCGATTTAGATTCGACAACGATGTCATCGAAATGAACAGCTGGATCGATGAAAAGCTGACCCGACTTCGTGCCCAAGCCGAAAAAATCCGAACCACACACATGTCCTTGCAAGAAAAACTAGAAAATCTCAAGAAGCAACAGGCCTTGGAAATCGAAATTACCGCCAACAAGCCCAAAGTCAGCTCAATCAACCACCAATTAACCGAATTCAAAAAACAAATTGGCGTATCCAAAGAAGTGATCGACCGTGGCTACCTCATGCTATCAAAGTGGGATGAACTTTTACGCGTGGCCAAAGAGTTGAATCAAGCGCTCGAAGAGGCTAGAGAATTGTTCGATTTCACACAGTCGGCGGATAAAATTTTGGCGTGGATTCACGAGCGGCAAATTATTTTGGGAGCTAATGAAATGGGACGTGATTTGGAGCACTGTCAGTTGTTGGTAGACAAGTTGATTGGAAAACATGCTGATCACAGTGTGGATGACTCGACCGTCAAAGATGTCAATCGTCTAGGTAATAAGCTCATATCACAAGGATCCGATAGCAAGCAAGAAATCCAAGCAAAACTCAAAGAACTCAATGAAGCCTGGTCACTGCTCCAAGGAAAAATGGAGCGATACAAATCCCTCCTTGAAGCCGCCTTGGAAGTGCACCGTTTCAATAGGGATGTGGATGACACCAACACCAGAATCATGGAAAAAGCCAGCTTATTGGGTTCCGATGACTTCGGCAGAGACTTCAACAGTGTCGAAGCATTGCTCAGAAAACAAGACACCACCGAGCGAGACATGTCCGCTATCCACAAAAAACTCAATGTCCATGACAACGACGCAAAAATCCTGCTCGCCAAAGATCCACCGCTACGTGAAAGCATCATCGAATCGTTGAAAAAACTTGAAGTCTCTTGGCAAGAACTTGCCCAACTCGCCCACGCTAGACGAACCAAACTCCAACAATCTTACAATCTACACAAATATTTCGATGCTGTGAAAAAAGCTGAAACTTGGGCAAATGGCATGAGAACTAAAATGACTTCCTATATGAGGCCAACTTCTGTGGAAGATGCAAAATCTTTGATCGCTTCACACAATGAAAAATTGGTGGAAATTGAAGGAAGACAAGAAGAACTCAAGACTTTATCCGAGTATGGTCAAAAGATCGCTGCCGAGCAGCCAGAACACAAAGCGGAAATTCAACGAGCACATAGAAGACTTCAAAATATTGAACATCAAATTAGGCAAACTTGGGAACACGAGAATATTTCGTTGGAAAAAGCTCTCAGATTACAAACGTTGTATGCTCAGATTTTGCAGGTATACATTTTTGAAGGGATTTTACAACTCAATATGATGACAAAAAATTTGAAAAAATTCATTTTCAAACTTATCAAAAAAATAAAGTTGAAATTAAACATATACAGGGTGGGCCGAAAAAAGTGGATTTTTGTGATTTTTGGGATCCGAAAATGATTAAATTGTAAATACATTAATTTTTTAGACCGAAAGCTGGCTAGCCGCCAAAGAAGCCGTCGTCAATCAATATGATCCCGGCGACTCCATCGATGCCGTCGATATGCTCATCAAGAAGCACGAAAATTTCGAAAAAACTTTGCATAGCCAAGCAGAAAAAATTGAAAACCTCAAAGCCGGTGCTGGAATTTTAGATGAAACCAACGAACCCGAAGTGGACCGTGTCCGCGCAAAATATGACGAAATCCTAGAACGATATGAGGCTCTACTTCAAGCTTGCAAGACGAAGAGGCGTCGATTGGAGCAATCAAGAAAATTGCATGATTTTATTCGAACATGTGGTGAACTGATCACTTGGATGAATGCAAAATTGCAGATTGCTTATGATGAAAGTTATATTGACCCAACGAATTTGAGATCGAAGCTGCAGAAACATCTAGCATTTGAGTCTGAGCTACAAGCTAGCCAGCCAAGAATCGATGCTGTGCAACAAGAGGGCGAAAAGTTGATTTCCGAACATCACTTCCAGAAAGATCAGGTTAAGGCTCAACTCAATGAAGTCCTTAACGGATGGGATGAGTTAAGAACCAAATCTGCCATCAAGACGAAGTTGCTCAAAGATTCTTATGAAGCATACCAACTGACGAGAAAGTTGGACGAGCTCGATAAATGGTTGGATCATGTTGAGCATGAACTTTCGAGCGCGGATCATGGAGCAGATATTCAAACTGTGGAAAATTTGATGAAGAAACATGAAGAGCTAACAGCTGAAATTAATGCCAAGAGCCCCACGGTGCATGAAACTGTTCAAAAAGCTATGCAGATGAGGTCCTCAGGTAGGCTTTATTATACCAAAAATTGGGAATTTTAAATATTTTTACAGGGGGTGGAAATTATATATCGGATCCCGAAAAAAATCTCACCGGAAAAATTTTGAAAATCGTTTTGCCTGACTTTTAATTAAAAAAATGATTGATAGATTATTAGAAATTTTAATAAATTTTTGCATAAAAAAATTACAAATTTTTTCAAAAAAAATTTCTTTGAATAAATACCCATATTTTCAGGATTCGAAAATGTTGATGAAATGATCAAATCTGCAGAAAGACTCTTACAACGATATGAAAGCCTAAAAGAACCTTGCGACATCCGTCGAGAAAACCTCCAAGATTCGTTGAAATTCTACCAATGGACATCCGAAGTCGACGAGCAACTGAACTGGCTATCTGAAAAAATCTCCCAACTCCGCAGCACCGACTATGGCTCTACATTGCACTCCGCTCAATCACTCACCAAGAAACATCAAATTTTAGAGCAGGAAATCAACTCTCGCGAATCTGCCATCAACGAAGTCAAACTCAAGGGCTATGGCATGAAAGATCAAAACCACTTTTCGCAAAATGAAATCAAAGGAAAACTTAATGAGCTCCGTGACCAGTACGATGCCGTGAGAAAACTTTGTGATGAAAGATCGAAGCGGCTTGCTGATAGTCTTCTTAGCCAGCAATATTATGCCGAAGCCAATGAAGCTGAACAATGGATGCATGAGCGCCTACCTCGGGTTTCTATTCAAGATACTGGGGTTAGTCAAGCCGCTGCTGATGGGCATCTCCGTCGTTTGGCTATCCTCGAACAGGAAATCAGCAAATATTCGGATGAGATCAAACGCTTGAGAAACCTCTCCGAACGGCTTATCAATAACCAGCATTTTGACTCAACCAAAATTACTGCCACTCAGGCTCGGCTTGAAGAACTCTATATGAATTTGGAGCA
Organism: Acrobeloides thornei; assembly: GCA_034699885.1. NCBI lineage: Eukaryota > Metazoa > Nematoda > Chromadorea > Rhabditida > Cephalobidae > Acrobeloides > Acrobeloides thornei. Next base: position 3,271 of record JAQGCP010001921.1, on the reverse strand, counting down.
AGAATGCCGAAGAAGACGAACTCAACTCGTCGATGCTGGAAGATATTACAACTTTGTGAGGCAGGTCGACGACTTAACAGTTTGGTTAAAGGCGAAGGAACGATTAGCACATAGAGAAGATTATGGAAGAGATTTGGAGGATTGTTTGGCACTGATTGAGCAGTTTGACCAAGTTTTAAGAGAATTGTCATCGGCGGGAGAAAGAGTGGCTGCGGTGAGCAAGATTCAAGAAGAGTTATTGAGAAGTCAACATCCATACGCGGCTTCGATTCGTGCAAAAGGTATGGAAATCAATTTATCATCTAAAAAATATCGAAAAATCGATTTTTTCGGGCAAAAAGGGATAAAAAATCGATTTTTCCGCGCTAATAGGAGACAAAATCTATTTTTTGCGCTCGAAAACGGTCGAAAAATCATTTTATATGGCAAAAATTTTTCAAAAATCAAATTTTTGCCTTAAAATTTGCATTTTTAGGTAGCGACCTCCAACAACTATGGCGTGAAGTCAATGAAGCCGCCAATGATCGCAAGCAAGCCTTACTCGATGGCAAAAACATCCATGTCTTTGACCAACAAGCTGATGAAATGCTTTCTCGCCTCGAAGAAAAAGAAGCCCACATCGTCGCTCTCGACTCTGAAGACCTCACCAGCACCGATTTGGCTACCGTGAAGAATCTCGTTCATAAACATGATGAATTCTTACATAGTCTCTATGTTATTGAAAAACAAGTGCAAGAACTATGCCGGGAAGCGGATCGAATGATGCAACTCTTCCCAAGAACACAAGCGCATTTGGAAGTGAGACGAAGTGAACTCGAAGAGCAGCTTAAAGATGTCCAAGATGGTGCTAGAAAGTTCTCCGAACGCTTGGCACAAGCCCAGAATAACCAGGCCTACTTCCAAGAAATTCGCGCGCTAAATGCCTGGCTTCGACATATGGAATCGAAGATAACCGGAGAAGTTTTACCAAGAAGCGTTTCCGCTTGTGATACTCTCAATGTCCGTCATGCAGAATATCGATCTGAAATCCAAGCTCATGAGCCTCAGAAAAATTCTCTTGTCAATCAAGGTCGCAAGATGATAAGCTCAGGAAATGCTTTGAGCTCTGAAATTAGTCTAAAAATCGAAGATCTTGAAGCTGGCTTCCGTGATATTTTCGACATTTGGCGTCACCGACAAGAAGTCTATGATGAAAATTATGATGTACAAAAATGGCTAAACACTGCTTCAAAACTCGAAAAATGGTTGGCAGAAAGAGAAGGCTTGTTGAATGAAGATTGGCACTCGGTGGAAAATGCAGAAACTGTGGAAGAGATGATCAGACAGTTTGATGACTTTTTGGCAACGTTGGAAGCACAAGGACAAAACTTTGAGAGCTTGAAGAAATTGACGAAATTGGAGCAGAATTGGACGAGTATGAGGGCCAGAGAGGAAGAGATGACGATTAGTAGAAGATCAAGTGGTATTGGTGAAAACAGGAGGGAGACACAAACGATTAAGACTGTGGAGAAGAAGAAGATTTTGCAAGAAAAGAGACAGGAAAGGGAGAGGAGAAAAACCCAAGAAATTTCGTTGTTGAAGAGATCTCCATCGCAGGTAAATCGGAAAACACCTTGATGTCTCCGGGGGAGAGAGAAATTTTCATTTTTCCAGTAATGGAAGGGTCGGTTTCCCTTCATTCCTATGTCGCTCCCTTTGCTGAAACTTGACCTCACTTGTTGGTTCCAATTTCGTCCTCTACGACCAAAAACCATAACAAATTTAGGAAAACACCGACCCATTCGTCTCACAAACCCTACCACGTGCCAGAAACCGTGCCTCATCAACCGGATCCCAAGACAATCTCATGATTTCTGCTCAAAATCAACCTCCTGCATCAACTTCTGAGCTACCAGGAAGTATCAATGCTACACGCCAATCCAGTGAATATATCACCATCGTTGCACCCGGTTCTGATTTGGAGCCTACACCACCAAAAAGAATGGCCTCGGGAAGAACTCCTGGATTTACGACAAGACGACCACAAAGTATCAAGAAAATGAGACAGTGGGATGATTTGAACTCGATTGATATGTCTGGGTAAGAAAAATTTTTATCCATACGGGGTACAAATTTTATAATTTTAGTTACATCGACAGAAAACAACTTCTACAAAGCGGCGGAAAACGAGCCACTTTCCGCTCTTGGAAAAACTACTACACCATTTTATGCGGCCAGTTACTCTGCTTCTTCAAAGATGAAGACAGTTTTATGGAAAATATGGCCGCTTCCCCACCAATATATATCCTCCATGCCAGTTGTGTCGTCTTTCCGGAATATGTGAAACGAAAACATGTCTTCAAGTATGCAATTTTTTCAAAAATTTGCATAATTTTTTATTTAGACTTAATGCTACTGACGGTGCGGAATACCTATTCGCGTGTGACAACAACACAAAGATGATCGAGTGGGTGGACAAAGTCAATTTCCATGCTCGGTTGGACCCTAGCAATCAATTGGTTAGTTACAAGGAGGTAAAAGTTGAATATCGACACGAAAATCTGAATTTGAATTTTCAGGCTGTTGGTGACTATCCTTCACATATGCCACCACCAAGACCGGATGAGCAAATAAGAAGTCGAACCTTGGATCTTCATCCTACTTCTAGCACTTCTTCATATGATGCGCCGGATTCGAGAAAAAGTATGAAAATTTTAAAAAAGTTTTATAAAAAATAATTTCTAGGCTCTACTCTTGACTACCGAAAAACAACTTCAGCGTCAGTTGGCGGAAGAAATACCGCAACTGGAATGGTATATTGAATTGTAAAAAAAAAAGTTAAAATATTTTTTTTCAGGAGACACTAGCCTATGACAATCATGAAATCGGGCATGGAAAAATCGAATTTACGGCAGCGTCTATTGAAAAATTAACACATTCATCGCCGGAATCCCAAAAAGTCTCGGATGACAATCAATCTTTTAATGATGACTCGGATTCTTCTAGAAGTAAGGAAAAATTTTTGAATTTTTGTCCCAAAAAATGTTTTTATATGAAATATAAATACAGTAGACGCCTCGTACTGAAAAAATTTTTCCAAAAAAGTCCATTTTGAAAAATCAACTACAGTTTCATCTGATCCAGGTTCAGCATAGAAACTATGCTACGTTTAAGCTTAAGACTAAACCTAAGGCTAAGCATAAGACTAAGCTTAAACTACAGGGTGCGTCACGAAACTGCAACACTTAATTTTTCAACTAAATTTATTCAACAAACAAATATATAACAACAA
>JAQGCP010001920.1:0-11350 GCA_034699885.1 Acrobeloides thornei | reverse complement strand
CTCAAAAATCGAATTTTTACTCAAAAATTTTAGGGGGTTAAGAAATTTTTTTTGGAACTCGGGACTTGCGCCAATCGATTTTTCGTGCCCGAGAACCCCCGAGTACCAAAAATTAGCCAATTTAGAGTCAAAATAAAAAAAATTGATTTTTTAACATGTGGTACCCCCGATAGGGAGTCACACAAATTTTTGTGTACTTTATATTTAGGTTTAAACAATTTATTATCATGAATTTTTAGGTTAATGAAATTTGGATGGCGTTAGGCTTTGAGCCAAATCCTAAGAAGAAAGGAAACACCCAAATGAACTTGGAAATTGACTTGGTCAATTATCAACTGTATTATGGAGGACGTTTAATTGATATCATGAGTGATCCACAAAAAGATGAGAGAGTCACCGGATTTAAGCCAGATAACTGGCAACGGGATATGATTAATGCTGTTGATAAATGTGTGTCTAATATTTGTTGCATGTTTAGAGTGGCTTAAAAAAATCAGATTTTTGCAACAAATTTTTTAATTTTTATCAAAATAACCCTTTGGGGGGAGGGGGTTCTATGCGAGAAATAATTATACGCAGTACCGAAACTTTAAAACGCTTTTGTGAGCATATTAGCCTATTTTCGCTTCAATAGTGACTATGCATAAGGGGGAGGCTAGGTCCCTCATAACAGAAACAATGAAAAAATTTCCTAATGGCTCACCTTATGTTATTTCCAAAATTGAAATTTTTTTCAAAAATTCTAATGGTCATCAATTATGATTTTTCATCAAAAATGACCAAATTTTCACTAAAAATATCCCAAATTTTTTTTTACCAAAAATTTGTATTTCCTTTGAATTTTCAGCTTAAAAACAAGCATTTCAAACAAATTTTTGCTTGCGGCGCTAATTTTATGCTTTTTTTAGTTTTATTTTTTTGTTGAAAATTCGTCCGTTGCCCAAAATTTTCGAAAAAACATAAAGGGGGACTAAAGCAAATTTTTGAAAATTTCATGGTAGGGGCTCATAAAAAATTTCTGGCTACGTCACTGGTTTCAATACACAAGATTCCTTCCTGAATCATGATCAAGGAAGCATTTATAAGATTCGGCAATGCTCACAATCGACTTCTCGCATAGGAAATCTCCCCCGCCCCCCCCCCATTAGGATCATTTTTGTGAAAATTAAAAAACTAGAAAATAGACAAAATCGCCCAAAAATCTCATTTTTGGGCCATCCTGTATTATCGGCTCTAGAACATTTCACAACACACGGTTTTTTATTTTTCCGTGATCAAGATCAAAAAATTCCTTCATATTTATGTTTTCCATGTTTAAAACCCCGAGACAAAAAATCAACTGTTGAAAAATTTTGAAAATTAGATTTTTTACCTCTTGGTCCTCATTGGGGGTAAAAAATCGAATTTTTACAATAAAAAAATTTCAAATCGGCTGATTTTTTGTATCCAGGGGTTTTTCGACATGGGAAACACGAATATGAAGGAATTTTTTGGTTTTGGCCACAGGGAAGTAGAGAAAACATTCTGTTGTGAAATGTCCACTCGTGGTTTTTATGTCGCTGTGAAATGTCCTAGAGCCATATTATCAAAAAAAAATTTGCTTTTTGAGTTAAAATGAAAAAAAATATTGTCATCAAAAATAAGTTGGAGATTGATTTTTCTAGATCAGATTTATTAGTCAAAATTGACTAAAAAATTGATTTATAATCAAAAAGTTCCTTTAAAATTAACTTTTGAGCTCTAAATTGAGAAAAAAATTGTTTTTGAGTTAAAATTGGAAAATTTTCAATTTTTTGATAAAATAAATTTGGACAAAATAGAATTTTTTTATCTAAAATTCAATTTTTTTATTCCAAAAATGCTTTTAAAAATTTATTTTGTCCCAAATTGTCTTAAGAAATAATTTTTTGCTAAAAATTGAATTTTTTTTAGTCCATTCTGCACTAATCATCGCACCAACTTCGGCTGGTAAAACCTTTGTCTCCTATTATTGTATGGAGAAGATTCTCCGCCAATCTGACGAAGATGTTGTTGTTTATGTGTCACCGTCAAATGCTTTGAGTCATCAGGCAAGTTTAAAATTTCGTATATTATCTCAGAATTGGTTGATTTTTTTAACCCGTAGACACCGGCTGCCCTCCCGTCCGGCAGTCAAAGTGCCATATCTCTGCAAGGTAAACAGATTTTTTGATACGATTTTTTAAAGTTGTTCTCATCCATTGGCGCACACCTTGCGTCATATATTATTTCGGAGCTCAACTTGCTTCTATTTTCTGAAAAAATGAACATTTGGGAGACACTGATTGTTTGACTCTAATTTTTTACAGTTGACAAGTCGTAATGCGGTCTTTTATAAAATATTGCTCAAATTCAAAAGCGAATTTTTCAAAACATGATAGGGTAGAGTCTCAGCTATATTTTGCAAAAGACCGCGAGTTGCGACTCGTCAACTGGAAAAAGTAGAACCAAAAAATCCATGTCTCCCAGATGTTTATTTTCCAGAGAAAATAGAAGCCGGTTGAGCTTCGAAATTATATATGGCGAAAACGTGCGCCAATGGGTGGAAAAGACTTAATAAATCGCATTGAAAAATTTTTTAACCTTGTAGAGATATGGCATTTTGGTACCGAACTGGAGAGTAGCCGGCTTCTATGGATTAAAACTGAAAATTGATTCATGAACAATCATCTTTTAAATAATTTAGTCACATATCGATTTTTTATATAAATTGTTTCAAAAATCGATTTTTTTTTGTTGAAAATTGGTTTCTAAATCGATTTTTGAACTTAAAATTGAGCCAAAATTTAATTTACACTCAAAATTGGTTTATTGAATTAACCAAATTGATGTAGGCTCAAAATTAGGTCTATTAAACAAAATTAACTTAGGTCTGTGGTTCAGTCTATGCCCGCTTTAAGAATAAATCCATGAGTGGTGGCAAGAACTTATTTGGTACTATGACGACAGATCGCTCGGATAATGCACTAAATTGCCAGATTTTGGTTGTTCTGCCTGAGGGTTTGGAACAGCTTTTGACTTCGCCGGATTCGCAAATTCAGGCTTTTGTTTCCAAGATCAAATATGTTATTCTCGATGAAGTTCATTGTATTAAGTAAACTTTAACATTTATTGTTGATTGTAATTCCTTCGGTTTAAGGGTATTTTTAGTCCATTTTAGTGCTAAGAAATCAATTTTTGTTTTTGACAAAAATCGATTTCTTTAACACAGTGGACATATTTTGAGGCTAAAACTTGAATTTTTACATCGATTTTTTCTCTCAAAGATAAATTTTTAACTTGTATAAAATTAATTTTTTATAGTGCTGCTGATATGCGCAACGAAAGCAAAGGACATATCTGGGAACATATCTTCTTGTTGATCCGCTGCCCATTTTTGGCCTTGTCCGCTACCATCAACAACATCGATGATATGTACAATTGGCTTAAAAATGCCGAAATCAAAAAATCCATGCCTGGTACTAAGCCTAGACAAGTAGAGCTGATCACTTACTCCGAGCGATGGTCAGAGTTGGAATTGGCGATGCAAAAACTCACGGCTGGTGGACCAAATGCGGCAAAAGAGATTAAAGACGACTGGGACACGTTTTGTAAGAACTCAAAAGGTCTTCAAGCGGATAGGCTGAAGAAGGCAATTGAAGAAGTTTCGTCGATAGAGGAAGACACGGAAAGTCGCACGAGTACACCGGCTTTACGGGAGAGCACACTGTATGTATATATTGTTATTATGTTTCACAAATCTGAATAATTGAATTTTTGGTGCTCGAAATTATTTTTATGTAAAAATTGAACTTAAAATTAAATTTTGAGTTTAAAATTGATTTAATACAATGTTTTTGTTCAAAAATCATTTTAAAAAATCACCAATTTTTTACTTCGACTAATTTTTTTAATTTTAGCGATATTCGAATGTCCTTACTTAAATTCTTTACTCCATTCAGTATGTTTAAGCCAGAAAAAATCCGCCTTTTTGGAATTCCTGGAGATCAACTTTTGACTGCTCGTCAGATTGCCGAATTGTATACTTTAATGTCATCTATTGATGAGGCTACGAAAAAACAATTTGCCCCAACGAAATACTTTAAAGACGCAGCGGAAAGAGACGCAAAAGAACGGGGATTGGCAGAAATGGACAAAGTTTGGTTGAACCGTAAAATTTTACGTGATTACGAGAAAGCTTTGAAAGAAAAATTTATGGATTGGTTATTACACGATGAATTGAAAAGTAGAGCGATGTTTGAAAAATTGGAGGCTGAAGTTGAAGATGAGCTGGAATATAGATCAAAACCTTTTGATATGGTTTGATTTTAGAGCTTTGTGAAATTTATGGTCGAAATTAACTTAATCTTACATTTAAAGACGATTTTTGGTTTTAAAAATCGATTTTTTGGAATCTTATTTTTGAAAATATAAAATTTTACACTAATTTTTATGCCAAAAATTAGTTTAAAAAACAGAAATGCTCAAGAAATTACTATCTTTAGTGAAAAATGTTAAATTTTGGAAAAAGTTTTGTTGGGTACCTAAAGTTATTTATTACCAAAAATTGTTACTCTAAGCTAGAGTTGTGTTTTTAACATCCAAGTCTGATTTTGACTATCAAAATCTTGATTATCTTCAATTAACAGTGGCAAAATTTGCATAATACAAAGATTTGAATGTCAAAAACACAACTCTACTCTAAGTTTTTGAAGTATAAAACTTAGATCAATTTTGAAGTAAAAAATTTTTTAGAATTCCACAGCCCTCTACAACATCGTACCTTTAATGGACGACTTGAAAGAAAAAAGCATGTTACCCGCGCTATGCTTCAATGAAGACCGTTCAATTATCAGGAGACTGGCTGTTCGTGTTTTTAACGAGTTGGAAAAGCGAGAATCTGAATTTTTACGAAGTTCTGAGTTTAAGAAAATTAATTTCCAAAAGGCTGAAGCGAAGTATGAAAAGTTGATGAAACGAAAACGGGATGAGGCCGAGAAAAAGAAGGAGAGGAAAAATCGTAGGGGTAGTGACGAGGAGCAGGAACAAGAAAAGGAGCCGGAAGCGGATGCGGAGGCAGATGCTTTTGCTAAGCAGCGTTCTAGACTGAAAGAAGCTATGAAAAGGCAAGAATTTTTTTAAATGGCTCGCGGGCCGCCAAAAGTTATCAGGCCTAGGCCAGACTTACCGGCTACGTATCAACTGGCAAAGGATTTAACTGTCAAATATTTCAAATTCATAGCCTAGTGGTCTAAGGCACCAACTGAAGGCATCAAGTTCGAACCTGTGAGATCGATTTTTCAAAAATGTATCCCGAATGAGATGAAAATTTTTGCATATGGGTTTTTCCAGTTGATTCATCTGACAAAGATTACATTCTTTGCCAAATGAAAATTTTGCCAGTTGATATTTTCTCAGACCCTGCACACCTCGATCGTATTAAAAACACTACAACGTCAAGTTTTTGCTCCAAAATTTTACTTTTCATTTTTTTAGATTCAAACTTCTTGGACCCAATCCTGATGAAGAAATGTTTAACAAAACAGTGGAGCGACTTATGTCCGGGTATGCTATGGAACGTGAAGACACAAAAATCCTCTACAGACTTATTGAAAGAGGTATTGGCTACCATTATGATGGTATGAATAACGCTGAACGAGGATGTGTGGAAATTTTGTTCAGGAATGGCTATTTGGGCATTGTTTTTTCGACTTCTACATTGGCTCTTGGGTATGTGGAAATAAGAAATTCGATTTTTGCGTTCAAAATTGGTTATTAATCAATTTTTTTAGCCCTTCGATTTTGAACTCAAAATTGGGTCTAAAATAAAAAATTTTAGGTCAAAATTTGACCCAAATAATCGATTTTTGGATTTAAAAATAAATTTTTTCGCCAAAATTGGCCTTTAATCGATTTTTACAAAATTGGCTCAAAAATCAATTTTTTTTACCAACATTAAATCAATTTTGGACCCAAAATTGAATGAGAAATTAATTTTTGGACTCAAAATTGATTTAAAATCAATTTTTTACTCAAAATTGAATCAAAATTAATTTTTGGGTTATAGCCTTCATAAAAGAATCTTTTCAGCATGAACATGCCCTGCAAAACGGTCATTTTTGGTATTGACACGAATAAACTCACTCCTCTTCAATTCCGACAAATGTCTGGTCGTGCTGGTCGACGTGGTTATGATTCAGCGGGTACTGTCATCTTCATGGCCTTGCCTACAAGGTTTGTTTTTATGGATAAAATCAGGGCTCTACAAATTGAGTCTTTGAGCTTTAAAAATTACGTCAATTACATTTTTATGCTCATTTGTTATTTTTCAGCAAAACCCGACGACTGTTAACAGCTAGTTTGGCTACACTTCGTGGAAATGCCCCGTATACAACTTCATTTTTGCTGCGTCTCTTCGATTATGTGAATGGATGGAAGGACCAAGAGAAAAGTATCACCGATTCCAAAGAAAAATTCAAAAAGGGCAAAATTGTCGACACCACGGATACCTTGAACACGGAAGTTCGGATTAAGGCGGCGCTGACTTTGTTGGACAACTGTTTTGCACTTTATACGAAGGACGAAGCGAAACGTAGCGCGTTCAATCGGCTTTTGAAATATTTGACGTTATTTAATGTTCAGCTTTTGCGGAGAGAACAGTTACTTAATGCAAAGGTGGATAATTTTTTATGCGTAAAAAATGATTTACATTTTTGCGACCAAATATCGATTTTTGAAGCCATTTTTGACTTAAATTTCGATGTTTGAAGCTATTTTTGTTTCAAAATCCTAATTTTTGAAGTCATTTTTCGGTCCAACTTTCAATTTTTGGAGTCATTTTTTAGATCAAAATCTATTTTATTTTTTTTTTTGGGTTCAAATCCATTTTAAGCCTAGAAATCGTTTTTGACCAGATCATTTTTTAAAACTTAATTTTTGATCTAAAAAAAAGAAGTTTTAAAAAAAACATCTAATTTTTCAATTTTTTTAGTGCGAGCTAACCGGATTTGCCCAAGTTGCGACGGCGTTGAGTTCGTTTGAACCTGGAAATTTGGTGTTTGTGCATATTCTGCAGAAAGGAGAATTCCATAAGCTATGTAAAAAATACGCAGAAGAGCCCAAGAAATTGCAAGATACACTCATACTTATATTGGCTCATATTTTTACCAATAAGAGAGTGCCGATTAGTTATGATAGTGGCGATGATTCAAATAAGGTTGTTTTTTATGACCTAAAATATTGTCTATCCTAATTTTTGAAGCAGTAAAAGATTTAATACATTGAATTTTTAACTCCTAAAATTTTTGCTAATTTTTTTCTTGTTAAAAATGTAAAAAACAATTTTTTAGCCGGCTTTGAAGCCAATGCCTGATGAATTCCAAACTCTAGTCGATGAATACAACTCGAATGTGGACAAGCTGCTACTAGCCTTTTTGCAATTGGCTACGGAAAAACATCATCTCCAGAGCCCGGTCTTTGAGTTAACGGGAAAGATCAAAGAAGATAGTTTGGATACCGCCCATTTGGATGTGGTTTCGCCGTTTGATGAGAACTTGATTTTGGACGAAAAGCTGATGCCAGCTGCGGCTAGGACTTTATATGACCATCGGGGAAATAAAGTATGTGTTACAAAATGATACAATTTTGAATTTTTGGAGCAAAAAAATGGCTTTAGAAATCGAATTTTAAATCAAAAATTGCTTTAAAAATCGAAGTTAAGCCCAAAAATGGCTTCAACAATCGAATTTCGAGTCAAAAATGGCTTCAAATATCGGATTAAGAGCTAAAAATGGCTTCTTACACGGGCGTATCTAGGATTTAGCAATGAAGAGGGCAAAAATTTTTTTACCATGGATCGATTTGGGGAGGGGCAATTCTGTAATTTGATTTTCCAAAAATGCAAAAATTTGTATAAAGAATGACCACAAAAGTCGAAAATTTTGCTAAAAATTGTAAATTTTGACAAAAATTAGTAGAAAATTGACATTTTTTGTTAAAAAATTGCAATTTTTGTTGAAAAATGACAAATTTGGACATTTTTTGGTGTAAAAATTTTTCGGATAAAAACATAAGGAGTACCATTAGGGCTCAAAATAGCTTCAAAAATTGATTTATTGAGAGAAATTTGGCTTCAAAATATTAATTTTGCATTTTTTCATTCTGTTTTCAGATACAAATGAATTCCTATGCATATGATTTTTGGAAGAATGGCTCCAAAGATGATTTAATAAAGATTAATAAATTATCGCAACTCGAATATTGGTATTTAATTGATAATTTTAGTGTAAGTTTTGAGTCTAATTTATTATTTTGGTCTATTTTTATCTCCAAACAATGATTTTTGGTTAAAAAATTATTCTGTCCAAGAATTGATTGTTAACTTTTGGGTCCAAAATTGATTTGTAGCTCATTTTTGGGCCATATTTTCGGATCAAAATCATAATTTTGAACCCAAAAATTGATTTTTTTGACCAAAATTTTTATTTTAAATTTTTAGCACGTTCTAATCGGAATATACTCAGCCTTGTTCGATGTATCTAAGCAAAGAGACAAGCTATTGGATGTAATGCGAGAGATCGCTGATGAATATGAAGACAAATTCAAGAAGGCCTTCAGTATGCGATCGAACATCGAAGAAACAGTAACTGTAGAAGGGAAGCGAGAAAAGACAAAAAAATGGCATCGCTCTTAGACTTCTTTTATGTCCTGTTTAATTTTATGACATGTTTGTTTGACATAAATACATGTTTTATTGTATGTATTATTGTGTTATGCAAATTTTATTATTCTTATTTAAGCTATGGTATAAATTTTGTGTTTATCATGTAATTGTTCGTCGGTTTCATAAATATTGTTTAATGATTTATACGGATAAATTGGAATTTTTATCATGTTAATATTTAAATAGTTGATGATTCGTACTAAAAATAAAGAAACAAAATTAGAGTTAAAAAACAAATTGTATGTTCAAAAAATTGAAAATATAGCATTTTTGAATCAAAAATTTAAAAAATTCGAGAGACCTATTAACCCATTTTGAACCTTTTTAGTTGCGATGTAGCGCAAAAATGTTTAAATTGACTATTACATTATTGGATTGTTTTACTTATTGTTGGAATTTTTGGTACAAAATTGAATGGTCTAAGTTTAAAAACTACTACAGTTGTAGAAGTCAATTGTTAATCTCCGTACTGTAGCTTATATTATTTATCTATCTACTCTATAAAAAAATCGATTTTTACAGTATTTTATTCAATTATTGGATTGTTTTACTCCTTTTAGAATCTTTCTAAAAACTATCGTCTCAGCCTATAATCGGAGTCAATATCATTTTTATCATTGAATTTCTTCCGGCCAATACTGTCTTTAATCAATTTTGATATTCGTGTTGTGATTTCTTCGTTTTCATGTTTTTGTTTTGGTACTTGTTCAGAAAAATGTATTAAAAAATTTTAGACACAGATACATCTTGATTCAAATATATTTTATAAACATTCTCGGTATATCATTGGGAGGGGGTCCTTAAGGTCTCAAAATTGGATCCGAAATCAAATTTGGAGCCCAAAATTATGACAAAAATCGATTTTTAGAGAATTGCCCACCTTCAATACAAGGTTTAAGAGAGGTTATTGTTTTCTGAATAAGTTACTTTGTTCAGTTATATTTTAGTGGTTAAATATCGCGGGCTTCAATTTGACATTTTATGTGCTTTTTCTGCTATCTTTTCTCTTTCTTTCCGGTTTGTTGAGTATTGGTAAATGTACAGATTGGGCTTAAATATCGCACCCACCCCTATATCATATTCCTCGTGGATTTCATTGTTTGATGCAAAGTTTTCGGGGAGTGGAAATTAATGCGAGAAATCAATTGCGCTCATTTTCGAAGCTTGAAAAAATTTACCTCATTCTGATTCAGGCGATCTTCGTTTCAATAACTATCTACATTTCTGATTCAGTATATTTTGGGTTCTTTTCTAAAAAACAACTTCCGGGGTAATTTTTACGTAACGTAAAAAGTTAGATTTTTTCATTAATTGAAAATGCGATTACTCGCATAAAATTATCCCCTCCCCCTGAAAACTTTGCTTCAAAACGATAAAATCCACGAGGAATCTGTTATAGGGGTGAGAGGGTGTGGTTATTTAAGCCCGCCTGTATGGATAAAATTGTTAATTTTTTCTTGTTAATAAAGTTGAAAAATTACAAAATTCGCATATATATGTTATGGGAAAATCTGTTCTGATTTTTTAGAAAGTTTATATAATCCAAAGGAGAATTTTTAGGCGATTTTCACTAGCTCAAAAATATTTTTTAGGCGATTTTTTTCGCTTTATGGGCTGTATAATCGCTTAACAAGATTTGTATTCTAGTGAAAATCACCTAAAAAAATATTTATGGGTTGTAAAAATCTCTTGAGAAATATTTTTAGGCTAGCGAAAATCGCCTTTGGATTATTTAAAAATTTTCTAAAAAATCGAAATAGATTTTCCCAGGGAAATTACTAATGACAAAAAGTGACAAATTAAGTAATTTACTAAATTTGACCCTAAAATAAAGTGAAATTTAAGAAATTACTTAAACTTTTGAAAAAATAGAAAAATTTCAAATACCTTTTCTCGATTTTTCTAATTTCCAAAAGTTTTCATGGGAAAATAATAGCGTCATCCCGCGTAAAAATGTGGATATGCAAAATTTTCGTGAATTTCGACAACAAAATAAAAGAATGACTTTTGGGCGCGTGTTCGATCCTGCGCCCTACGGGCTAGCCATTCGGCCATAGGTCAACCCCCCCCCAAACCCCATGATATGGTGCTCGTTTTGAAGCGCTCGGCGAGCTGAGTCGATTGGCGAATTTGTTTAAATTTTGACCCCTGCTTGCACCCAATGCCGTAATTATGGGGGGGGCAGGGAGTAAGTCTCTTTCTCGAACCTGAAAATTTTTCATTTTTCGGGGAAAAATGAAATATTTTCCGAAAAAGTATCTCCTTCCCAAATCTGGATCAAAATTACGGCACTGCCTCACCTTTTTCCTGTTTGGTATGCCGTGCTATATCGACTAATAAGATATATGAAAATTTTCTTGAAGTAATCGAGATCAGTGTTTATTTTTGTACAAAATAAGAGGCGTTAAATTGATTTTTGTACAAAATAAGAGGCTTTAATTTGTGTTTTGTATAAAACAAAACGGCACTAGGCCCCTCGTTACGGTTACAGGCGCCCGTTACTGAGCACACTCATCACGGCCTCTCGTTACAGAATCCGCTTGTTACGGCCTGTCAGGGGCGTGCTAGGATTTCAAAAATGGGGGAGGGGGAAATCATAAACAACTTTTTTCAATTTTTTATGAAAAAATT
>JAQGCP010001919.1:0-11353 GCA_034699885.1 Acrobeloides thornei | reverse complement strand
CCTCTTTAGGGCCACATTCAAAACAAGAATTACGTGCTTAATCTGAATAATTCAAAAATTTTCTTGTTTTCTTTCGGAAAAATAAGAAAAGAACTATTTATTTAAGTCATAGATTTTTTAATGATAAATGCACGTGTAAAGGAAACTTTCTCCTATGATGTCAATCTAAATCGGCCGGTACAAAATCATTTATTCACTTTTTGATAAGCATTGAAAAAAAAACATTTTTTTGTTTTTACTAAATATCAATGAAAATTGTAGAATTGATAAACGTCATCTTGTAGAGGAGTTGTTTTGCTATATTAATATGAAAACTCGTACAAACTTGTACAACAAATAAATTTTTTTATTATCTGCAAATTTTATTATCAAAAAGTCCATTCGATCAAAATAAGCTTATCTTTAAAAACAACGAAAAGTAATTGATATATAAAAGTTGGTTTATTAAACCAAAAAACGACTTCTATAGTTTAACTCGTACAAAAAATATTGGATTGTACCATAAGTAGCGGCCGCTCAAAAAATACTTGGGCATTTTTCGCTCGTTTTCGATGAAATTTTTTTAGTTCTATGCAAGAACGCAAAATTTTTATTTTTTAATCACCCTTTACTTTTAAAAATATTTTTAGACTTAAGCTAAAGTTGTTTAAAATGAACACTTCCGAAATTCGTGCCGCTGGGTTGACGATTATTCGAAACATGGTGACGATGCGAAATGCTATCGAAAATAATTCTTTCAATATTTTTCAAACGCTTTCTGCTGCTGCAAATCCATTACCCAAGGAATCATTTCCTTTATTTGTAGACATCATTAACGAAAAAGAGAAAATTTATCAAAAGCGATTAGAAGAAGTTATTAGCAGGCTAAAATCGTCACCAAATTTTAACAAAGTTGCTGAAAAGGTAAATCTTTAATGAATACAATTTAAAGGACCAGTCAGGTTGGAAAAAAGTTGCCAATTTTTGTTGATATTAGGAAAGTTCATAATAAAAAAAACATTTTCCGACCAGTCTGGTCCTTTAAGGAAAATTTTTAGATCTATCCAATATGTGCATCTTCTCGAAGCATTGTTGTTGAAATGACAGTCGATAGAGAACATGTAAACAATAAAGGAACTTTACATGGCGGACAAACAGCTGCTTTGGTAGATATTGTAACTGCAAGAGCGGTTGCAGTAGCACATAGAAATGTTCCTATGTCTTCAACAGATTTATCCGTTAGGTATATTTGTGCATTCAAACAGATTCAGAGAAGAGGAGGGCTGATAAAATCAGCATCCTGAGTCTAAGTCCTTCAGTGTACTAGCACTCAAAAGGTCGATTGTACAACGGTTGACTTTAGGGCAGTTTTTCACGCTGAATACAATGGTGCTAATGAACAAATTTGGAATACCCCCAAAAATTGTAAAAATACACTTTAAGATTATGAAATTTTCAAAAATTTTCCACTTTTTCAAACGATCATAACTCTTCGAAGATATTGAATTGAGCATCGGTCGACCACTCAGAAAAAAGCTGAGAAGCTGCGCTACAACTTTTATACAGACACCTATAGAAAGTTTTTGCTTCAATAAAAAGTTATACTTTGATTTATGAGGCACACCCTGATTTTTTGACCTGGCCTCCAACAAAGATCGGCATTTTTGACCCAGTCGCGGAAACTTTCAGCCAAAGTGATCTACACAAAAAATTTAGCTCAGATTCCCAAGAAAATTTTGGTATATTGGGTTTGGTCTATTTGTAACTAATTTTTTAACATAAAGTCAATTTATTCTTGAAAAATGATGATTTGTTTATGTTTTCAGCATTTCCAGTCATCCAAAACTTGTCTTAACTTAATTTTTTTTCCCCAAAAATGAGTTGTTTTATCGTTTTAGACCATGATAAACAATTTCTGGTCATTTGGAACAATTTTGAAAAACTTTATTTTTGGGTTCGTGGTCCAAATTCAGAGCAAAAATGCTAAGTTTTAACAACATGTTTAGATTCGTTCAAAAATGGTCAGAAATTGCTCGCCATTGTCCAAAACATTAAAACAACTCATTTTTGGGCAAAAAGAATTAAGTTAAGACAGGTTTTGGATGACTGGAGACGCTAAAAACATTAAAAAATCACCATTTTTCAAGAATAAATTGACTTTAAATAAAAAAAATGGGTATAAATAGACCAAACCCAATATACCAAAATTTTCCTGAGAATCTGGACTATCTTTTTTGTGAAGATCACTTGAGCTGAAAGTCCCCGCAACTGGGTCAAAAATGCCGATCTTTGTCGAAGGGAATGAAGATCCATGAAATGCGAACTCTGACCACTTGGCTGAAAGTATTCATATCTTTTGGATTAATTAAAAGAGTATCCCTTTTTAGCTATTTTCTACCTGTTAGAATTGGAGAAGTACTTGTTATAGAAGGAACTGTGTTAAAAGCTGGTAAAACGATGGCCTTTACTGAAATCGAATTCCGAAGGAAATCTGACAATGCGTTGATTGCAAAAGGCAAACATAATCTTGCATTTGTACCAATCTCAGCTGATAAATTGAATAATCTTGAACCATATTATTAAATACATTTCGATGTGATCTTGTATATTTTATTTATGCTAATATTTAGCAACTAATATTTATTTATAAATAAAATTTTTATATCTAATCAAGATCTGGGAATGAATCCCAAAAATTCGAACAAAAAGATGAACCATTTGCGGCCTGAACTTGGTATCCTCTTGCCAACATCCTACATCGATGTTCATGAAATCTAGGCCATGCTGCATCAGCACTCGCAGCTTGTGCTAAATCTGACCAAAGACGTTCATTTTATTACAAAATAATATCGTAAATAAAAGTGTGGATGGCGCAGTGGATAGGTTTCCGAGCCAAGAGTTTTTGGTGTCAGATTCGACTCCTGCCGTCGTCAAAAAATTGATCGAATTTGGGCCAAAAATGCCATTTGTCTTAAAACGTTGTCGGACAGTTGGTCGACTCGGACTCTCGGCCAACCGGACAGTTGGCCGACTCGGACAGGGGACCTTAGGTTTAGGTCTTAGGCCTTAAACTTAGGCTTTAAGCTTAGAACTAGGTCTTAGGCTTAGGCCTTAGGCCTTAAACTTAGGCTTTGGCCTTAGGCTTCGGCCCGAGTCGACCAACTGTCCGGTCGGCCAAATGTCTGGTCGGCCAAGTGTCCGGTCGACCAATTGTCCGAGCCGACCAAGTGTCCGGCATTCGTCTTAAAGGGGGGAGTGAAAAGAAGGGGACTATTCTCAAAATTTTTTTTGTCAAAACAGCCTATATAGGTAAAATCATGCGAAAAATCGATTGCGCGCATTTGCTAAGCATAAAAATGCTTTCTTTTCCCTGCTTCAGGGAAAAGATTTTTTCGACCTTTTTTATACTAGTGCTTGGTTTGAAAAGACTTTTTTCCATCAACAAGCCTCGGTAGTGCAGTGACAAAGCAGCGGCTTATTGGCCACAAAGTTATCAAATTTTTCATACTTCGAAAATACGCGCGATCGATTCCTATCATAACCCGGGAAGTTGATTTTTCATATAAGTTTTTTGATCAAAAACGATGGTTCCATTTAAAGTTGGCGAGGTGAGCGGGTTCATTTAAACACCTGCATATAAATTTAGACAATTTTCGATTAAAAATTTAAACCAAGAAAAATTAAGGCCGGCTGGTTTACCTAAAAAATAACTGCCTGACCCGACAAAAAGTGAGCGACTTGAGGGGCAGGCCACACCGGCTGCCTGGCCTAGGCCAAGCTTGTCCTCGGCCCTGCATATCTCTTCCCCAGTCAAACAAGTTACTGAAGTGAGGGGTCAATCATGGGTCTGCCCCCTACAGTTAATTTTTTACAGGGCGTACCCCCTTTTCCTTGAGAATTATGAGGGAAAAAACAAAGTACTGTTTTTTTGGCCTTTTCAACGGAAAAAAGCGCTAATTTCGACTACAACAAGGGTTTTCGGTCATGGAAAATTCAATGATGACATTTATAATTTATGCACGACCATGCAGGGATGCCATGCGTGTCCACGACGACACCAAAAGGTAGTCTTCAGAAAACGCTCAAATGGAAGGAATCTGGAGCCAATAATGAACCCGCCAATTTTCTTATGCCGCAGTAAAGAAGCCGAGATGATTGCTGCCATATTGTATAGGCTTAATTGTGTATTGTTCATTTGTTTGTGTTTATAATTCAAGGCGCACCGCTTTGAGCGCCGATAGGCGCTCGGTCTCGGTACTGAATATAAACAATGCTCTTTATTCTTTGCAAATTACATAAATTTTTGCACAAAAGGCAAATAAACAAGATCAATCGGATCCATTCCCTCACAAATTCGCATCCATTTCTTCTTCGATTGGATCGTTTAGAAAAGACTCGTTTTTCAAGTCACTTTGAAAAAGCATCACACCACAAAACGTCGACTTTTGTTGAATATACTCATGGTTTATAAAAACACCGTCGTCGAATAAAAATGGAACGTGCGCATATTCTTTATGTGGATATCGCGGATTTTGTTTCTCCGTTGTTCCACTTCTCTAAAACGTCAGAAAATGTATGTTCAAAATGTTCAGCGGAATCCTGGATCGGCAACAAGATTAGATGCGGATAATCACTCAAATAACTTGTGTTTCATAAAATGTCAACAAATGGTTAATCGAAAAAGGTTGCAAATAAATTAGTTGTTGATGGATGATGTGTTTGATTAAGTGATAGATTAGTAACTTGAAGATTAATTAAACGAGGTTTTATGAATGATTTAAGCGATTTTCATCATGAAATTATTTGAAAAACTCGTAGGAGACCTTCCAATGGTCAAAATCAAAAAATTCCTTCAGATTCGAGTTCACCATGTCGAAAAACCCCCGAGTACAAAAATCAGACAAATTGGAAAAAAAATTAAAAAATCGAATTTTTTGCTCCTTAGTTCCCCAAGAGAAAAAATTCGATTTTTCCAATTTGACTGATTTTTGTATTCAGGAGTTGTTCGACATGGGGAACCCTAATCCTGTATTAGCATAATTACGCTTCAATACATACCTCTCTTCTATGAAACAGAGTCATGGAAGCATTTTCAAGATCCGGGAATGTGTACAATCGATTTCTCCCATAGAAAAACCCCTATAGGGACAGAAAAGCTATTTTTTGGGGCAGAAAGCCTTTTTTAGTCAGAAAAGCTATTATAGGGGCAGAAAAGGCATTTTTGAGGGAGCAACAAGCCATTTTTGTGAAAAAAGTCATTTTTTGAGGGGAGTAGTGTCCATTCCCTTCCCGTACATGTAAAACCATTTTTTGAGGAAGTAGTGCCACCCCCATCCCATACATGAAAAAAATTTTTTCATATGGGCTATTTATACTTCAATCACGAGCTCTGCGATTTACCTCTTCCGAAATAAGAAAGTTGTTGCAAGTTAGAAAAATTAGTAGAATCCACCTAGAAACCTCCAAAAAATTGGCTTACGACAACTTTTGACTCCAATAAGGAGTCAATCACAGGCCGTCGTGGCGCTCGCGATGTGAAGTATAGCAAGGCCCATAGAATACCCATCTTTCAAAATTCAACTATAGTACCCCCCCCCCCTCCCCCAAATATTCAAGAGGATCTTGTTACGGTACTGGAATAAAGAAAAAATAGTAGGAGAGTATGATTGGCAAGTTTTGAGTAAATTTTTCTAATTAAAATTTTTTTGCAATTTTCTACTCCTTCCAAAAAGCACGTTGCGCTTTTCCTCGTTCTTTTCAACCTATCTAATAGCCTTTTTTAAACCGGATCTGATTGATAATGAGGAAAGATTTATGAAGAAATGTATTTTTTATATGTTCCTATCGCAAGAATATATTTTCAGCGATTTGTTTCACATGATTTAGCAATAGTTCTATTTCTTTGTTTAGAAAACGTCTACCTGCTGAGTAAATATTGGCGATAAAATTCACGCGTGATAATTATGGATAATGGCTTCGAAATGAAGCAGCTTTTTTCTTTGTTTATGCATTTTTGTTCAAGAGATATTTTTAGGGGGATGAAAATGAGAAAATGATTGATGGATGTTTTATTATGTCCGATTTATTTTTGGACTATATGCTTATTTCAACAAAGAACAATTTTTGAAAAGTTTGATTTTTATATCATTTATGCAAATTTTGAGCATGCCTTAGTCAACTTTGATTCAGGGTTTTTGCTGTAGTGCCTAAATTTTTGTAGATTTTGTGCTTTCCTTGTTGTCCCTGATTTTCAGGGTTTTCGCTATAATTCCAAATTTCTAAAAATTCTTGTTCATGTCTTGGTCGTTCCTGATTATCAGGGTTTTCGCTGTAGTGCCAATTTTTTGAACTTTTTTAATAAAGCTTTTTTTAGATTGTTTGGACATACATACACACAGACAAGCATTACACCTTTATAGTAGTAGGATTATCTAAATTTATTGAATCTTTTCTGCTTTTTTTAAAAAATTTTCCGTTCCATTTAGCGCTTGTGGTTAATCTCATAATTCATTCTTTCGGCATGAGCATGACCCGCTCATTTTTGCGCGGCAAGCAGATGTTTTTCTAACCTTGATATTGAAATTCAAAGTGCCTTTTTTGCCTACGAGCGACTTTTTGTTGATCTATGGTTTTGAAAAAAAATTTGTGAAATATTCTGGGGTGAAAAAGTGGAATTGGGATAACATTAAATTTGAAGCGGGATTCGAATCCGCGATAATAAACTTCAAATCTGTCACTTTAGCCACTCGGCCATGGGGAAAGCCCCCAAAGCCCTTGAAGCTCTCGGCGAGCTGAGTCGATTGGTGACATTTTTATTTTTTTTTTATTCTTGCGCACACTTTTTTCCTCTTTGATACACCATGACCCCAAAACGTATTGTTTAGTTAAAAATAATCTTTCTCAAACAAATGCCTTGCCCAGATAAACAGATTTATTTTTGCCATCGAGTTAAGTGATTTCCTACTAAAATCCGAACCACGTCCTTTTCCGGAAAAGTTGCTCCCTTGAGAGCGCTTATTTATCCGGCTAGGCGATGACGTTTATTCCTTTCGAATTGGCCACATAGTGAAGAGTCGAGTTGCTAGCAAAATAATTTTGAATGTCTTCGGTGTTGGTGTTCCACGCCACCCTTGGCCGCTTCTTCTTTCTTTAACTCGAAGTTATACCAATAATCGATATTAATGGACGAAAAGTGGCCCTTCTTTTCGTTGGGTTAGCGGCTTGATTCGCCTTTTGAGGACATGGCTATATACATAGAAATGCATATGTCGCCTCAGTTGGCATTTTTTGAATTCAATGGCCTAGTGGGCTATATAGGAGAGGAAACAATAAAAGGAGGTGGCCGGATTCTCGCTTAGGATATGGAATCATTTGGGAGAGGATGAGGAGAAGAAGAACGACTCGAGATGTGTGTAGCAAGAAGCAATTATAAAGTGGAAAGCTGGAAAATTGAAGCGTTGTTTATGAAGAATTGCATTCCATTACATTTTTGGCGGGAAATTCGAAATTTGAAGGAAACATGGAATTTTCAGAAGGATGCAAAATAAATGTAAAAAACCTCCCAATTATCACACATCAACTCAAAATGATTACGCTGGAAATTTATTCAAGTGAGAGGGATCATGCATGAGCAATATTTTCCGCATTCTTCCGCATAGGTTACGGTGTCCAAAATGCCGAAAAGGTAGTGGCAAGCACACATGTACAACGGGTCTTTTAGGGTCTTCAAACGAAAACCCAGGGTCGTGCATAGCTCAAGGGGTTGAGAGGAGGGGGTCGTGCATGACGCGCGGCCATGAACGACACATTTCGCGAAGCGCGACTTTTTTTAGTCGTGCAATGACGGGGCCGTACAATCGGATCGGATTTTCGAAGACCCACTTGTACACGTGTGGTGGCAAGGGCCAAAATCATATTTAAAAAATATCGCCAGTCGAGTCAGCTAGCCAAGAGCTTCAAAAAGAGTACAACCCCTCTCCCATAGGAGGGGGTGTTTGACCCATGGCCGAGTGGTTATTGCGTTCAGCATTAGCTAAAAATAAGTTGGATGTGGGATCGAACTCGTGCCCTATTAGTGAAGGCTGAGCACGGGGCACGTACCTCTTATTTCAAAGTTGTTTCAAAATTGAAAAGTAGCGTGGGCATATTTATGAAATTTTTGCATTTTTCTTTTTGCAAAACCTTTCTTGTTCCAATTATCTGATTAAACTTTTTAGCAGCCCATTTTATTTGATATGCCTCTTCGGTTTCATGCTTCCAAAAAATTTTTATACGTTCAAGATGTCAATTTACGTATTTTCCGCTTGGCCGACGCTGCTGATTTTTATTAGGTTTCACCCACAATTAAAATTTTTCAATTTCTCATCGAGATAGGCGTTTCGAATGTTCAAAACATATATCAAAAAAAAAGATTCCACATGAAACAAGGTTTCATATGGCAAAAATACTTCCTGATTCTAGAGAGACGTTAGAATGGCTAAAGAAAATTTCAGAAACGGAGCCAAAAAGTGTGTGTTAATTGTCATATTGGAAGGAATGAAGGCACAAATGCAATGAGAAGGATAAAAATAACCGAAAATTCGAAGAAACGTCCAACTTGTAAATAGAGAAATAAAGTTGCTAAATTTGGCTTAAAAAACCAATAAGCAAGGCGAGGAAATTTTGGGTGCTATTTTTGGTTTTAAAAAGTTTTTTTTTTAAAGTTTTAAAAAATTTTGGAATCATGAAAACTTAATTTGATATTGTGGGAATGGGTAATTGTTTAATTAGGCAACGCATTAAAATGTGGAATGTTAATTATGTAGGAGTAAATTATTGGAAAGTGAGAGGCTTAGGGTAGGCTTAGTCTTAGGATTAGGTATACATGGAGATAGGGGCATTAATTTTAGAAACTGTAATGGGGATCTTATGTTTTTGCAGTCTTTTGAGTGGAGGGAGAGTGATTCAAAGGGAAGAGGGGATGTCTTGCGTAGAGGGGGTATCATCTTTTTTTGGGGAATCTCTGCGTGGGGACGAGGGCATTAATTAGTGCCTCTATCCATGTATGGGCTTAGTCTTAGGCTTAGCCTTACGCTTAGTCTTAGGCTTGAGCTTAGGCATACATGGAGAGAAGGGGCACTAATTTTGGCGACTGTGCGTGGGATCTTATGTTTTCGCAGTTTTAAGGTGATTCAAAGGAAAGAGGGAATGTCTTGCGTGGGGGGGGGGGGGGTATTATCTTTGCGTGGGGACTCTCTCTCTCTGGGGCAGTGATGGGCACTAATTAATGCCTTTCTATCCATGTCTGGGCTTAAGCTTAGCCTTAGGCTTACGCTTAACCGAGGGGGCACTAATTTTGTAAACTATGCGTGGGGTCTTATGCTTTTGCAGTCTTTTGCATGGAGTGGAGTGATTCAAAGGAAAGAGGGGATGTCTTGCGTGGGGGGGATGCACTAATTAGTGCCTCCTCCATCTATGTATGGGCTTAGGGTTAGCCTTAGGCTTAGCTTTAACCTTAAACTTAGGCTTGTGCTTTGGGCTTTACCAAAATAACCTTATTTGGGGTTTTCTAGGTAAGGAATTGATTACATGCCTTGCCGAATCTTGTAAACGCTTCGCTGATCCTGAATTAACCAATTTTCGCATCAATACATAAACCTATTCCCTGAATCAGGATCAGGAAAGCGTTTCAAAGTTTCGTCAATACAAGCAATCGATTTCTCGAATAGAAAAATCCCTGTAGGTTATTGGTGAAAAATTTTGAAACAATCGCAAAATTGTCTTTTTTAAATCACCCTGTATATGGTTTCATGTAAGTGAATAAGTATTTGTGTTAATCTGAATAGGTATCACTTACCGGAAGGAGTTAACTAGCTCTGTTCAAAATTTTATTTCTACCTCATTTTTCATCAAATATATCAACTTCTCGTCTGTTTTCCTCCTCATAGATCAAGGCTATTTTATGCTCATAAAATATTTTTTCAACTCTCCCAAACACGAGTCAAACATTTCCTTTTTCTCTTTATTTTGCAAATCGAGAACAGAAGGTCGAAGTTAGGAAAAAACTTCTTCTCCGCATGACCTTTTACGGGCATTCTATCGTTTGGTGTCGCTAATAGAGGATACACATACGAAACAACCAAAGGCCATTGAACTGACGCCTGTTGAAAAAAAATGAGAAGAAATAAAGAGATTCCGGGAAAATTTTTCGGCGGAGCAACTAATCTTTTCGAAAATGAGAGAAAAGGAGGAAAATTATACCACATTTTTAGTGAGGTTTTGCAAATGTGATCAATTTGTGTGTTAGGAACGTTAAAGATCATTAAGTTTGTATTCCCGGCTCCATATTTATCTTATAGCTTGTTCCAATAAAAAAATTAAAAATTTATACAGGGTAGTCAATTTTTTAAACTCAGGGAGAAACTGATGTTAAAAATTTTTATATGAGAATGAAATTTTCACCCTTAATGACTCTAAAAAGAAGTTGTTGAGGGTTAAATTTCACCCTAAAAGATGAAATCTGGACATCATGACAATGGAGGCTTGGCGACATTTGCACATGCAACATTTGCGCACGTACATTTGCGCATTCACTTTTGTGAGTGCAACATTTGTTCATGCGCAAATGTACATGCGCAAATGCTACATGCGCAAATGTTGTATGCGCAAATGTTGCATGCGCAAATGTATGTGCGCAATGTTTCGTGCGCAAACGTACATGTGCAAATGTTACATGCGCAAATGTAAGTGCGCAATGTTTCATGCGCAAGTGTTGCCAACCCATTGTTGGCATATGTAGCTGCTCGATATGTCGTTTCATTTGTGTTCGTTTCATTCGTATACTTTTTGAACTTGTCTGAATATTGACATGAAAACCCTGAATTTAGTTTCGTTTCATTCGTATCGTTTCACCCTTTTCGTTTCATTCGAGTCTATGCCAACTTTTTTAAAATTTGTTTAAACAGACTTTATAAGTCACTCACTTAAAATGGCATTGAAAATTTTCTTTCGGGCGCCCATTGTTGAGACACCAATGTCTTTGAGATTTTGTTCATCAAGTAATAAAAATGCTTGCATGTCAATCTAAATTTGGGTATGTGATTTTGGTATTCTGAATCGTTGTAGTTTTTAAGATAATTGCATTTAAAGTTGGCGAAATTTGAAATCTGTGTATTATAACGAAAACATGTATATTTTTGTTTCTACAGAAAATTTTAACTTGGGTTACTTATTGAAGCGATTATTCTGAATCGCTACCGTTGAAGATGTGATCTTGAATAGGTGACTCATATGCTAGTAGTGTCTGGGTGACTTTCAACACATATACTTTTTACTTTATACCTTTGTACATACACCAAATAGAACAAAAATATATAACAAAATACAAACACAGTGA
>JAQGCP010001918.1:0-11357 GCA_034699885.1 Acrobeloides thornei | reverse complement strand
GGACCGTAGATTTTTACAGGTTGTCCCAAAAAAACTGGATTTTTTCAAAAAACATTTTCTTGGATTTTGTTCTAAATTACTATATAGGGGTAAAAACGGCTGAAAAATCCTAAAAATACTATTCAAACGTCCAAAAAAATTTCTTTACCTTTTTTCGGGCACTCCTAGGGGTCAAAAATTGGGGGTTTTGATATTTGGACTTTATCTCTAAATCTATGCGAAAAATTTAATGCGGCATCGCAATAAAAGTTGTAGATTAGCACAGGAGCATTCCAATGAGATGTTGCTGAGGTCCCAACGATTTCCCTATCGCGAGATAGAATCATGACAAAATATGCTAATTTTCTTGAAATTCGCATATTTTGTTATGGCTCTATCTCGCGATAAGGAAATCGTCAGGACCTCATCGACCACTTATTAGATTGCTCATGAAGTAAACTACAACTTTATTACTATGGCAGGTGAAATTTTCTCTTAGAATTTGAGATATAGGCTAAAACGTCAATAAACCTCGATTTTTTACCCCTAGAGTGCCCGAAAAAATTTTTTAAAAGTTTTTTGAACGTTTTCATGATGTTTTTTGGATTTTAAGCCATTTTTATTTTTACCCCTAATAATGATTTTCAGCAAAATCTGAGGAAAAATTTTTTTCGAAAATTCTCAACAATCCAGTTTTTTTGGGCCACCCATAGTAAAAAAACATAATAAATTTTGCAAAAAATCATCCATTTTTAAGTATTTTCAGCTAAAAAACGCTGATTATGTAAAAAAATTTGTGGTGTAAAAAATGCAATTTTTCGATAAAAAATTTTGGATTGAACACCCAAAAAAAGTCCGAAAAGTGACTTTTTCGGAACCGAAATATTTGGAAAGAACCGAAACCGAGTGTTAAGGAACCTAACTAACCGTAACCGAAAATTTTTTGAGAACCGAATAACCAGGCCGAAAAAAACCGGACTCTAGTAGCTGTGGGCTCCGGGCGCGGTCTTCCTTCTTATACGGCCAAAAAAGTAAAAAATTCATTTGTAAAAAAGTCCTTTTTACCTGTATTTTTGAAAATTTTTGGATGACCCTTATTCATAAGGGTCTTTCTACGGCCTTATATGGATATGTTGCAGCCGCTCCTGAGCCGCCGCCGACTCTGAGTCAGCTAGCCGATCCGGAGAGAGGACCAGCTAGATGACTCGAAATTGGCTAGCGATCCTGAGCTAAAATCGTTAATCAGCTAGCCGATCCTGTTTCTCTGTTCATGATCGGCTAGCCGACTCTGAGTCGGCGGCGGCTCAGGATCGGCTGCAACAGATATTTGAAATATCTCTTTCTTTGGCTCTAGCTCTGGCTCAAGCCCTAGCTCGTGTTTTTATGATATTTTTTAGTTTTTCAACATTTTATTAACTCCATATCTTGGGCCATATAGTTTTTTGATTGTTGCGGTAGATGGATGTATATCATCATTTGTTTATGCTTCAAGAATTCAAAAACTAAATTCGATTGCATCTGTGATCTCATCTGCTACTTAAATATGGCATAGCTAACTTTGGCACAAACCGGTTGGCAGGACACATTTGAACGACTTTTTTAAAATTAAAATTAATCCCGAAGATTATGTTAAAATAAAAAGCGCAAATATTTTTTTGCGCATAAAGTATTTTTTCTGCGCACAATACTTTTTTTGCACACCTTTGCTCTTTTTTGCGCACAAATAGGAAAATATTTTTTCTTCCTAGTATTTTGCATCTATTAGGCGTAGGAACATCAGCTCAGACTTAGAAGCACCAGCTCATGCTTAGGAACGCCAGCTCAGGCTTACGCTATGGCGGCACTGTAGGTTTGGTCGATTAGGTTTAGAAGCTCCAGCTCAGGCTTTTTATATTTTTATCAAAAATAACGTTGCGCGCAAAAAAGAGTACTGATGCGCAATAAAAGTATTATGCGCAGAAAAAATACTTTGTGCGAAAAAAAGTATTTTGTGCATAAACAATACTATTGAATAAAAAATGGTCTTTGGCAATAATTTGAAGTTCCTCGTAATTTATTCAAATGATCTCCTATCGAAATAAAAAAAAATAACTAGCCCGAACCCGCGCCTGCAGCGCGAATTCGGTCCTCTACATACTACATTTCAAAACACAAACGATAAACATAACATACAAAATAACAATCATACAACCCCACAACATCCACACACATCTCCCTCTTTCCTCCCTACCCCATCTCTCCACTCCTTCTTCCCTCATTCTCCACTCCCCTTTCCCTCTGCTTCTCTCCCCCTCTCTTCACCACCCCCCCCCCTCTTCTCTCTCCCTACCTATTCCTCTCTCTCTTCCTCCTCCTTCCCTCATCCTCCTCTCTTACTCACTCCCTACCCTCTTTCTCCCTTCTTCATTTACTCCTCCCTTTCTTCTTTCTTTCTCCCCGCCTCCATTCCTCCTCCGCTCCTTCTCTACCCTCCTCCATCCCATTTTCTCCCCCATTCCAATCCCTTCATTCATTCTCCATTCCTTCCCCTCCTCTCTTACTCCCCTCTTCCTCCCTTCTTAACTTACTTCTCCCATCCCTCCCTCTCTTCTTCTCAAGGGAAATATTTAGTAAAACAAAAAATGATCCTACAATATGCAAGAAATCGGTTTGTGTAGAGCACCAAATTTTAAACAAAAGCTATGCTAGGGTGTGTTAATATCACAAGGGTATTATGGGGGGGGGGGGGTACATATACTCCCCTCCCTAACGACACCTATGATGATATTTATGTTGTGAAACTCATGTCTCCAAAATGTTTCATGATTATAGTGGAGTTTTATAGCTTCGATTACCAGCTAAAAAACGAACTTAAGTTTATTGAAAATGGTTTTACAATTGTGAGTTATGACGCCCGAAAAAATGGCAAAATTTCCAAAAATTTAATTTTTTTATGCTTGTCATAACTCGATAAAAAGTAAAACCATTCGCAGTAGGTTCTGGAGCTTTCTTAGCTGGTAATCGAAACTACAAAATGACGTTTTTCGATTTCAGCTGTCCAACTCTCTATCAACTTTGAGAAAATGATCATGCGAAATTGTTTCTCATTTTTAACATACGTACGTCAAAGATCGAATAATTTATTTTTTAATTAATTTTTGTCGACCAAAAAATGCTCCGTTAAGATTTCAAAGTGTACAGGGTGTTCAAAAATCTGTACCCGATTTAAAAATTTACTATCTCAGTGAGGAAATTGAAATATTTCATGCGGTTTATTTTATAAATTTGCTAATATGATGTAGTTTTTTATATAAAAATTTTTATTGAAAAACCTTAAATTTCGATTTGTTAGCACAAAAACATTAAAAATAACCTTTTCAAAATTTTTCCAAATTGCTGCCGTTTTTGGGTACCCCAGTATTTTTCCTTCAGATTGAACTTAAATCAGCTGATTTTTTGTACTCGGGGGTTTTTGGCTATGGAGAACTCAAATCCGGCAGAATTTTTTTATTTTGACCTATGTAGATACCCTTATCGGAGGTCGTTTACAGAAGACTGAACTGAGTTAATTTTCATTAAATGACAAAGTACGATTTTTTTAAACTGACAAAGAACGATTTATTTTGACCCCCTTCCGGGCACTTTCAACCCCAACACCCAATATAAAAATGATCCGCATATTTTTTCTCCAGAAATATGTCGAAATCAGCGTTAAAAAAACTTCAAAGAGAGACAGTTAATGAGTTAATTTTTAAATCGGGTACAGATATTTGAACACCTTGGCACACGTGTGCAAACCCCTTCACCCCCCCCCCCCGAATTTAGGAGGATCGCTCGCAAGCCGCAGGCCAAAATGAGTTTCACCTGCAAATTTTGCGAGCGAGATCATTTCGCCCGCAGCCCTGCGGACGAGTCACAAAAATTTCCTATTTTTCAACAAAAATCGTAATTTTTTAAAGCATTTTTAGCTTAAAAAAGTGTTTTCAAAAAAAATTTTGAAAACACTTGTTGGTGCGAATAAACATAATGGGGACCAAAGTGATTCTTGAAAAAAATTACCTTGGTCTCCCCTTAAGTTTTTCCCAAAATTTTTGAAAAAAATATAAGGGAGAACCAAGGTAAATTTTTCGTCAACAAAAAGTCAACATTTTCGGGAGGGGGAGTGTTTGTAGACGTGTGCATCTTTGTACTTTCATCAATGAAAATTTTTTTCCTCGATTTTACAATTTTCGGCAGCTGAAAATTCATATCTAGATTTTTAATTAAAAAAATTATAGCATCATAGACATACTCTCGGTGGTAAGTTAAACACATTGTTTAACATAGAGCATGGAACAGCTATTTTACATTCCATATCTAACGTTATTTGAGTTCATAGCAATTTTCCTATGCGGAATCATGGCAATATATAACTTTGGAAAAATATTAATGCACGAGTATGCAATTCGTAAAAAGCCTGACCATTTTAGACTAAATAATATGTTTATCACTTACTTAGCGTTATGGTTTTTGGTAAGTCTCGGCAATGCTATTCATTCTTTTTATATGGTCATTATGTGGCGTATAAGTAAATTTTACAAGATAATTTTAATTTTTTAAATTTTTGAACAATTACTACCTGGTAGAAAATTTTTTTGAAATTTTAAAAAAACACCATATACCCTCCTAAAATTGACTGAAAACCCGAAACAAAAAAATTAAAAAAGTCCGAAACCTTGTTTTGACCATCCGGTTGATCGGTTTCGGGTAGAGTCCGGTAACCGACCCATTTTTTCGGCCCGGTTAATCGGCTCTCAAAAAATTTTCGGTTACGATTAGTTCGGTTCCTGAATGCTCGGTTCCGGATCCTTCCAAAAAAGTTGGTTACTTCGGTTCCGGTTACCGGACTCTAGTTTCGGGCATCCGATAGTGGTAAAAAAATAGAGTGTTTTTGACGTTTTGGCCTATATACAGGGTCGATCGTCCACCGCCACCTCCGATGCCCACTCTGATTTTGCTATTACCTACTAGACAGGTAACACATATATTTTTACTACATTTTTAGTACCCTCATACAATGCATACTTATTATTTTGGACATGGAATCTTAGTCAAGCATCATACTCTATGGAACCGTCGTTATTATTCTTTTTAACGATTGACAGATGCTTTCTACTCAATTATCCAGTAGACTATTCAAAATCTAAACAAAAAACAGTGCTAATAGCTGCTATAATTATTGGGATATTGTCTGGTGTATCGAATGAAATAGTCTTTATTCGAGATCTACCTGATAAAAGTGAAACAAGTAAAATTTTTTGTAAAATAGTGAGCTGGCTCAACCCCAGGGCTTCTCAACCATCAGTTCTCAATCAGACAAGGGGATGATGGGTGAGTCCTACATAGCGCAGTATCTTTTTTCTGTCTATAGCTACGGCGTTCTGTGCGCACTATTGCAGGGTTAAGCACAGTGGCGTATGCAGGATTTTGTACCTTTTTTTGAAAGCGATTTTTATATACTTTTTATTCGTATGGTAAAAAGGGGTATCCACTGAAGTTTCTAATAAAAAATTTTTTTTGACCCCTACAGGGGTCTAAAAATCAATTTTAAAAAAATCAATTTTTAGGCCTTAAAACAGGGCCGACGAAATTTTTTGATACGCTAGATTAAAGTTCGTGGAAAAATACGTAAAGAAATAAAAGATCGGTGAGATGGCGAGCACTTCTTGATCGACTTTTTGGCCTTAGAAGTTATTTTGGTACCAAAAAAAGTCGATCAAGGAGTGCTCGCCACCCTACCGCCCCCTTATTTTTGCCGTATTTTTCCACGAACTTTCAATCTAGCGTATCGAAAAATTTCGTCGACCTTGTTTTAAAGTCTAAAAAATTCGATTTTTAGAACAATTGATTTTTTTTAAATCGATTTTTAAACCCCTGTAGGAGTCAAGCCCGTAGCTACGACAGGCTACGGGCTTTGTCCTTTTTCACTGTAAAAATTGTCATTTTTCACCTGTATTTTTGAAAATTTTTGGATCGACGCCCCCCTATATGGAAGGGTCTTCCTACGGCTCATGTAGAGTCAAAAAAATTATATATATTTTTTATTAGAAACTTCAGTGGATACCCTACAACTTCTTTTCTGATCACTTTTTACTATACGATGTGAAAAGTACATAAAAATTGCTTTCAAAAAAGGTGCAAAATCCTGGATATGTCTCTGCATTAAAAACAAAAAATCTTTTAGCATGTTTGGCAATGGGCTGTCTAATGACGATAGCCCAAGCGACGTATCTTAATATAGCAAAATACGTGTCTAGTGCTATGATCGTTGTTAGTAATGTGTATTTCTTTTATTCTATATATAAATATAACAAAAATACAAGACTTTTTACCGATTTATCTACTCAACAAAAGAAAATCGTAAGATTTTTTGGTGTTTTAAGGGCAAAATTGATTTAAATAAAAAATAAAACCACCTTATTTTGGTTCCTAAATTGGGCAAAGTCCTATCAACCAAATCTAGTATTAGGGTCCCCATAAGCTATCGTACTAACTATAAGCAACTACATAAGCAACTGCAAGCTAACGCAAACCATCGTACGAAAGTCATCGTACGAATGTAAAATACAATCATACGATGGACGAAATTGCCACAAGCTATCATAAGGCCGGCCGCAAGTTGTCGTCGTACTTTGGTGTCGTACCGTTGTACCTTTCTGTCGTACCATGGTACGACAAACAGTACGACAACTTGCGGTCTCGAGTCGTACTTTTTAGTGAATTTTGAATGAAAAGTACGACAACTTGCGGCTTCATGCGGTGGTACGACAACTTGCGGCCGGCCTAAGAGTACGATGGCTCGTACGATGAAATTTCATACGATGGCCGAAATTCGTACGATGAGCCGTCGTACTTTTATCGTACGACATGCATTTTTGTGCCGTACGACGTCGTATGACATGTCGTACGGCATGCCATACGACGTCGTACGGCACAAAATGTCACGCGACACTCCGTACGACGCTTCGCACGGCAAATATGCATTGTCGTACGACAAAGTACGACGACATAATACGACAAATTTCGTACGATGCCATCGTATTGCGTCGTACGATCGTACAGCTTGTGGCGATTTCATCGTACTTTTACGTTAAATTTACGATCGTACAATGACTTCGTACGATAACTTATGGGACCGTCGTACCTTTGCTTGCGTTCAGTACGATAGAATGTGCGAGCTTGTGCCGACCCTTATGATATTATTAGTTTTATAAAATTAATTTTAGGGCAATTTTCTTATTATCTACACCACTTGTTTTTGCTTTGTTTTTTATTTTTTACGAAATTTGATGGACTTTATTTTGAAGGTAAAATTTTTTAAAGAATGCATAATGGATACAGGGCCAAAGCTACTAGAGTCCGGTATCTGGAACTGAGAACCGAAATAACCGTTGTAGATTAGCAGGAGCATTCCAATGAGATGTTGTTGAGGTCCCAACAATTTCCCTATAGCGAGATAGAACGATGACAAAATATGCTAATTTTCGTGAAATTCGCATATTTTGTCATCTTGCGATAAGGAAATCGTCAGGACCTCATCGACCACTCATTGGAAAAAACCGAAACCGAGCGTTCAGGAACCGAACTAACCGTAACTGGAACCGAAAATTTGTTGAGAACCGAATAACCGAGTCGAAAAAAATGACGGGACTCTAGTAGCTGTGCGTCCCTGGTGCGGCCCTCCCTCCTATACGGCTAAAAAGTAAAACATTCATTCGTAAAAAAGTCATTTTTTACCTGTATTTTTGAAAATTTTTGGATGGCCCCCTTCCGGAATGGTCTTTCTACTGCCTTGAATGGATATGTTGCAGCCTCTCCTGAGCCGTCGCCGTCTCTAAGTCAGCTGGCCGAAGCAGAGAGAGGACCAGCTAGATGCTAGATGACTCAGAATTGGCTAGCGATCCTGAGCTAAAATCGTTGATCAGCTAGCCGATCCTGTTTCTCTTTCTTTGGCTCTAGCTCTTGCTCAAGCCTTAGCTTGTGTTTTTATGATATTTTTTAGTTTTTCAACATTTTATTAACTCCATATCTTGGACCATATAGTATATTTATTGTTGCGGTAGATGGATGTATATCATCATTTGTTTATGCTTCAAGAATTTGAAAACTAAATTCGATTGCAGCTGTGATCTCGTCTGCTACATAAATATAGCATAGCCAACTTTGGCATAAACAGGTTGGCAGAATACATTTGGCATGACGCATTTGGCACGACTTTTCTAAAATTAATCTCGAGATAAAAAAATAAAAAGCGCAAATATTTTTTGTTCACAAAGTATTTTTTCTGCACACAATACTTTTTTGCGCAACAGTACTCTTTTTTGCTCTTAAATTTATCTACTTTTTCTTATATAAACAATATAGACCATCCACACCAACCGCAACCAGCAAAATAACGATACCAAATTTTGAATAAATTTTGAAAAAATTCATTCAATCACCATGATGATTGGTTTTTTTCAAAAAATTTGTGATGGATGGATGAATGATCAAATTTTGGCCGTCGGATGAGTGGTGGAGGGGGTGGGGTAATTTACCCCTCCCCTTCTCTTTGAGGTATGTCGGATAACCATGTAATCCTAGTAATGGTCTTCACTTATGATATTTTGAAAATTTTGTACAAATTTTAACAACTTTTTGAATAAAATTCTAAACATGTCAACAAAAATTTTTATTTTTTTAACAGTAGCAATTATGGATAACAAATAAAATAGAACAAAGGAAACAATAAAAACTAATCCGAGGATGACGAAGTATCGCTGAGGTAACCATTCTCTTTGTCTTGTAACAGATCGACTTCATCGAAAAGATTTATAAGGCTATCCATCTCTTTGGACAAGCGAGCTTACTGCAGCAATAGAATTCTTCATATTGGGGTGGCTCCATTTGCCTTGAAGCAGTGTATTTCATCGTCTCCGGGGCCATCAACTGCATTCATTATTCCACAGACCTGATGACGAAGTCGACAATCTTCTGTTCATACTCTTCCGGTGGCTTCTGACAAACAGTAGTCGGCGTGCGCAAAGAAAAGTTATGCCGGCTAAGAAATCTTTCAAGCCATCCACTGCTCGCCTTAAATCAGTGCATTAATTACAACCTTCATGAAAGTTAAATTACCTTGCTCATCCAATCTGTAATGCACATTTTATCGACTTTGAAATGACTGCTAGCTGCTCTTTTCAAATTGGCTTTTCATAGCTGATCGCTTCTAATTTTTCCTTTAAGGTAAATCCTCGTCATGTCTTTTTAGCTTCAACCATTTATATTTTTCTTAACATTTAAATTCATTATGGGGGCACACGGGATTGTCCCCCCCCAAGAATAAAAAAATCGAAAAATTTCCTAAGGGTACCCTTATGTTTTTGCCCAAAATTTTCGAAAAAATCAGAAAGGTCCCCCTTATGTGTTTTACCAAAAATGGTCAATTTTTAATCAAATTTTGTCTATTTTTCACCAATTTTGGTCAATTTTTAGCATAAAATCGCAAAATTTTACCAAAAAATAGTCAAATTTCAAACATTTTCAGCTAATAAACGTTGATTTTCGTAAAATTTTTTCTGAATTATGACGCCCGCAAAAATCGCAAAATTTCCAAAAATTATATTTTGTTTGTTTGTCATAACTCAATAAAAAGTAGAACCATTCACAATAGGTTCGGGATCTTTCTTAACTGGTAATCGAAACTAAAAAATGACATTTTTCGATTTCAGCTGTTCAACTATCAACTTTGAGAAAATGATCATGTGAATTTTTTTCATTTTTGTAGCTGACGTATTTCAAAGATCAGCATAATTTATTTTTGTCGACCAAAAAAATGCTCCGTTAAAGATTTCAAAGTGTACAGGGTGTTCAAAAATCTGTTCCGATTTAAAAATTCACTATCTCAGCGAGAAAATTGAAGTATTTTATGCGGTTTGTTTTATAAATTTACTAATGTAGTGTAGTTTTTTATATAAAAAATTTTATTGAAAAAGCCTTAAATTTCGATTTTTTAGCGCAAAAATATAAAAAATGAACTTTTTAAAATTTTTTTGAAAATTGCTGCCGTTTTTGGGTACTCCAGTATTTTTTCTTCAGATTGAGCTTAAAGGGGGGTGCAAATTAGGGCCCTTTCCACACAAAAAATTTTTTTCTAAAATGACCATTTTTAGGGGTAATTTTATGCGAGAAATCGATTGCGCGCACTGCCAAAATGTGAAAACGCTTCCTTGACCCTGATTCAGGGAATGGGGTGGGTGTATTGAAGCGAAAATCAAAAATTTTCGGATTTTTATGAGAAAACCGTCGATTAGATTTTTCTAGGCTGAGAATCGATTGCGCGCACTCTTGAACCGTGAAAGTGCTTCCTTGACCCTGATTCAAAAAAGGGAGGGAGACAAACATCGCAATTGGATCTCCGGAAAAATGATCGGAAAATTTTTTTTCGTGAAAACGCGTTTCTAGGGGTAATTTTTTTATCGGGAAATCGATTTCGCGCATTAAAAAAAATCGAGAAACCCCACCAATAGAGGTTTTCAGCTATGAGGAATACGATTTTAACCAAGTTTTTATCGGTTTGACCATACAGATATACCATAACAGATATGTTGTTTTTCAAACATAGTTTTTCGAGAGTTATTTTTATGTGAAAATCATTTTGCAGAAGCCTTAGAGACAAAATCGATGAATTCGAAGTAGAGATCGAAGACTTGAACGAGGATAAGCCTCAATTCGTTATCGTTTAATTGAAGCAGCTGGAAAACTTTTGCAAAGATGTCCAGAGTGTGGCAAATTACCAGGAGGATCAAAAATGGGGAAGCCCCGAACTATAAACTGGACAAGAAATGGTTTGGTTCAATATAGTTTTGTAACTAATGTTCAGGCACTAATATCGATTTCCCACTAAAAATTACCCCTATAAATGCGTTTTCACGAAAAAAATTTTCCGATCATTTTTCAGATCTAGTCGCGATTGTTTGTCTCCCTCCCTTTCCTAAATAAGGATTAAGGAAGCGCTTTATGATTCGGAATACACCGATTTCTTCCCTGAATCAGAGTCAATTTCAAGGTTCGGGAATGCGCGCAATCGATTCCTCGCCTAGAAAAGCCTAAGAATCGACGATTTTCTCATAAAAATCTGAAAATGTTTAATTTGAAACCCCTATTTTGAAAAAATAGCATCAAAAACGATGCTTCCTAGAAGATATACAATTGGCACCGTAGCTCAATGGGATTAGCGAATTTTCAAAAACCCCGAGAACTACAGGATGCGTCAAAATTACTAGGACACTTGATTTTTTCACTTTTTTTAACAATATTTTATTTTAAACGTTTGTTTTTATAGCTAAAAATGGAATTTAAAACATCTGAATTTCGACCCG
>JAQGCP010001917.1:0-11359 GCA_034699885.1 Acrobeloides thornei | reverse complement strand
TTGACATTTCAAAAACGTGTTTTCTCGACAATTCTGGACGAGAAAACACCTTTTCAGCGTTTTTGATAATGTCAGGAATTTTGTCCACCTAGGTCAGGACTTTTATCCGCCTGGGCCAGGACTTTTGCCTCCTCTGTATAATAAAAATTAGAAATACCAACCATTGCAATTGGATTGCTGAATCGTTGAACGCACACAATGTTCTAAAAAATATTATATAAAAAATTAATTAAATCGAATAATTTTGGAATAATATCGAAGTAAATATCACTAATAATTTTCTCGGCCTTTTAGGGCTCAAAAATGACACCGAATTAAAATGATAACCAAGAAGATTGCTTATTAAAAAATGACCAACACGAACGATAACACAGGAAGAATGTAAAAAAGTGGTCATTTGATGTTTCGAAACTTGACATTTCGAAACCGCGTTGATGTTTCGAAACTTTAAAAATACAGTCAAACCTCTATTAAAAAGGTGGTGCAGTGACAAAGCAGCGGCTTATTAGTCACAAAGTTCGCGAGTTCGAATCCCGCTTGAAGCCAAAGTTTTTTGCAAAGTAAAAGTTTCGAAATATCAACTTTTATGATTTTTTTAACTCTATAATCGTTTCGAAATATCAAGTTTCGAAACATCAACTGACCGCATAACGCCAAAGACACAAAAAGACGCACTGCGGAAAAAATCTAGAATACGGTATAAACTCGAATCTTCAAAAAATTTATACCAATCGCTTTATTTTGACGAGTAATGACCAAAAAGTGAGAGAAAAAGTCGCTCGAACATTTTTGGGTCACTTTTAGGGGGTCAAAAATTGCCTATTTTTTAAAGGATTTTCCTTTGGAACAGGATCTAATTTTGTTTTTGAATAGTCCACTGTGGTGTAGTGGCGAAGCCGTCGTTTTTTTAGTTTTAATTGCAAAGTTTGGTATCGCTAAAAAGTAGAATATCCTACCAATACAATGATACCAAGATGAGGTGAAATGGATTTATGGTTCAAAAGTTATGACCAAAACAAGTTTAGAGTCCAAAAATGCCTATATTCGAGGAACCGATCCAAGCCTCAACTTAAAATTAATATATCTCTGCGAAAACATCAAATCTAATGCGGTCTTTTGCATTTGCTTCTTGGATATCTCTAGACTATTCTGCAAAAGATCCCACTGAAAAATCTTTTAAATTGGATTTTTTAGCGATATTTTACTGAAAAAAGTACCGTTTTTTACGCATTTTTCGTGAAATTGAGTTCAGGCCACCATACTAACGGGAATTGCCCGGGATGCGGAATAACGAATGATCTTAATGGAAACGAAGACAATTAGATTCACTGCTTCAAACCTGATGGGTCAGTCCTAGGGGTCGAGTTTTGCTTCATAATGCACGCAATAAAAAAGCGGATGGTTGAGCTTTTAGAAGAAATCGATTTGAATAAGGATGAAGAAAATGGATATTTAAGTGACGAATCGCTAGATTTATAAAATTTATTTTGTTGTTGTTGTTTATTTTTAATCTCATAAATAATACGATTAAATTGTTAGTTTTTTTATAGTTTTATGTCTGAATCAATACTTTGAAAAATAAACGGGCTTCCCACGGAAGCTTCCGATGGTCTCTAAAAATTATCTACAGCACCCCTACTTTGTTTTAGACTTAGTCTCGGGCCAAATCTCAAATCATCAAAAATATTTTTTTACTTTTTAAATTAGGTGAAAAGGTTGGTATTTTTTGCGCAAAAAAACTTTTTTTTCGCGCACAAAATTTTTTTTTTGCGCAAATATTTTTTTGCGCAAAAGAATATTTTTTTTGCGCACAAAGCCTAGGCCTAAGTCCTAAGCCTAAGTCCTAGGCCTAAGTCCTAAGCCTAAGCTTAAGTCTAAGGCCTAAGCCTAAGGCCTAAGCCTAAGGCCTAAGCCTAAGGCCTAAGCCTAAGACCTAAGCCTAAGGCCTAAGTCCTAAGCCTAAGGCCTAAGCCTAGGCCTAAAACCTAAGCCTAAGGCCTAAGCCTAAGACCTAAGCCTAAACTTAAGTCTAAGGCCTAAGCCTAAGACCTAAGCCTAAGGCTTAAGCCTAAGACCTAAGCCTAAGGCCTAAGTCCTAAGCCTAAGTCCTAAGCCTAAGTCCTAAGCCTAAGTCCTAAGCCTAAGGTCTAAGCTTAAGCCTAAGTCCTAAGCCTAGGCCTAAGGCCTAAGCTTAAGCTTAGGCTTAGGTTTAGGCCTAAGCTTAGGCCTTGTGCGCAAAAAAAATATTTGCGCAAAAAAATATTTTCCAGGTGAAAAGACTTTAAAGGCCCCGAAAAAACCGTTTTGAATGAATTAGCAGGGATCAAAAAACCTGTGCTATCAAGTTAACCTAACAGAGCGATCACATATGGAGGGCGCGCGTGTAAATTTAGTAGCTCAGGGATGCATATGCAA
This sequence comes from Acrobeloides thornei, assembly GCA_034699885.1. Classification (NCBI taxonomy): domain Eukaryota; kingdom Metazoa; phylum Nematoda; class Chromadorea; order Rhabditida; family Cephalobidae; genus Acrobeloides; species Acrobeloides thornei. The sequence goes on along the minus strand of JAQGCP010001917.1, from coordinate 8,944 downwards.
GTGTTGCTGTATACACATGGCCAATCCTATTGCTGGAGGATTGGCCATGTGTGTACAGCAACACTCACTATCTGTATATCACATGAGTAAATATGGAAGATAGCGCGAAATGAGGAGCGCCGAAGGCGCGAGGCACCGAACGCATCAGGCGCTCGGTCTCTCGGTCCTAATTGTCTAAAGGCATTAAATTTTTTTCGAGATTTTTTGGGTAGTACCGTTTTTGGCCATCTCTTTCCTAGTCTGAAAGAATTTTTTCGAAAAAAATTTTTGAGGCCCTTTTTCCTTGATTGAAGCTTTGAATCGCGTTTTTAAAGACCTTGAAGGGTTGCGCGATAAAAATTTTTTCGGATTCTTGTAGAGCTCGAAATTTGGAGTATTTGGAAAAAAAATTATTGAAAAATCTTTTCAAATGGCCGAGATATCTTCAAAAAACCGTTGATAGATGACTTTTGACTCACAGAATTTCTATGTGAAATTGGTCAGTGGTAGTGCTCTCGAATTCGAGTCCAAAGGTCTCAGGTTCGAATCCCACCTGCGTCAATTTGATTTTGCCTCGAAAAGTATGTTATCTTAAAAACGCTGTAAGTCAACAAATATCAATCTTTTTTTTGTGATTTTTTGTAGATAACTCAAATCGACCATGCTCTTTCCGAATCTGAAAAAAAAATTTTCGAAAAAAAATTTTGAGGTCATTTTTTTCTTGATTGAAAAATCTTTTCAAATGGCCGAGGCAAAATCAAATCGATGCAGGTGGGATTCGAAATGGAGACCTTTGGGCTCAAATTCGGAAGCACTACCACTGAGCCAATTTTACATTGAAACTCGGTTTTTTATTTTGCTTATAATTTCACACGAATTCTATATCCTCAAACAACCGATGGTAGATAACTTTTGACTTATGATAAGGATTTTAGTCTCTGCCTCAAACTGCCCATTCAAATTACAAAGAAGCAATGTCAACTTATCTACAACAGATACTTTTTTAAGCACAAGTAATCTCGCAAATTTCCTTACTTTTCAATACCAAAATTTAAGGCTTTCTAACACATGCTAAATCGAGAAAGGAATGTCGGAAGAAATGCGTTAGTTTAGGCTCTTTATGCGAAAGTTACATCACGGGACATGGTTCAAGTATGTGTGCTTTGTTACAAAAAGCACCTGGTAGTTTTGCGAATGGCACATATGAATATTGGGCAAGAAATTGCACCACATTATCCACACCTAGTAAATTTTTGCGGGCTATTTTGACTTGCGGGTTTCGGGCGATCCTGACGTTCATAAAGTTGACACGAAAGGTTGGCACGATAAAGTTGACATGAATAAAGTTGATACGATAAATTTTTGAAAATGTTTTCGAACTTCTTTCGATCAAAAATTGAATTTTGCTCAAGAAATGGATTTTTGTTCAAAAATCGAATTTTCTCAAAAAAAAAATTGAATTTTTTCTCAAAAATCGATTTTTGCTCAATCGAATTTTGCTCAAGAAATGAATTTTTGTTCAAAAATCGAAATTTTTCTCAAAATCGAATTTGTCTTAAAAAAATTGAATTTTTGCTCAAAAATCGAAATTTTTCTCAAAATCAAATTTTTATCAAAAAAATAGAATTTTTGCTCCAAAATCGATTTTTGCTCAAAAATTGAATTTTGCTTAAAGGGGAGGTGCATTTTGCGACCATTTGAGAGAAACAAAATTTTTTTTTATAAAAATGACCCTATTGGGGGTAAGTTTATGCGAGAAATCGATTGCGCGCATCGAAAAATTCTGAAAAATTTCTGGGGGTCAAAAAATGGAAAAAATTGCGTCAAAATTAGGGGCTATAAGTTTTAACCCCTAATTTTGACGCAATTTTTTCCATTTTTTGACCCCCGGAAAATTTTTTCAGAATTTTTCGATGCGCAGAATCGATTTCTCGCATAAAATTACCCCCAATAGGGTCATTTTTACAAAAAATTTGTTTCTCCCAAATGGTCGCAAAATGCACCCCCCCTTTAAAGCGTAAATCTGAACGTCATATGAAACCGTTTTCAACCCGAATTTGTATTGAAACTTGATATATTTTGATTTCAAAATATTCTTCGGGTTCCAATCTAAATGATCGGCAAGGATTTCGCTGGAATGGTCGTGATTTTCTAACTTTCACGACTCTTCAAACCTTTACAACTGGACAAGCCTTCAAAAGAGTCTAGCGCGTCATGGGCACATCCATTTTCGATGATCGACTCCTCATCAGAGACCGAAAAGGGCCGAGGCCTGGGCCCCTTAGGTAGGGACGGGCGCCCATTTTCCAAACTCAAAAAATTCGTGAGAAAATCGCTCCAAAAACAATTTAGAAACAAAATCTATGCTATTAAAAACTCAGTAGTGGAAAAAAACCGCGTCAAAAAAGCTTTTTACCTTCAAAAAATAGACATATAAAAAGGGGTCCAGCGTACATCGATTTTAAAGGGAAAATCCGGAAAATGCGTACTTTGGGATTTTCAAAGGGTGCCTGTTCTCCGAAAAAATTTTTTGAAAATTTTTGTAAAAAATACGTTACTAGGGGTAATTTTATGCGAGAAATCGATTCCGCGCATTCCCGGAGCATGAAAACGCTTCCTTGACCCTGATTCATGGAAGGGATGTGTATTGAAGCGAAAATCAAACATTTTCGGATTTTTATGAGAAAACCGTCGATTCTTAGGTTTTTCTAGGCGGGGAATCGATTGCACACATTCTCGAAGCATGAAAACGCTTCCTTGACCATGTTTCAGGGATTGTAAATGCTTCCTTTAGCGAATTTTTCCAAAATTTTGGATTTTTTCTTATCGTTTATCTTGGGTTTTATATTTTTTCAAAGATTGCTCTAAAATCAGTAGAAAGGGGGTTTGAATTTTGATTATTTTTATGCCATAATTTAGAGGACACTTCCCTCTATTAATTGGAGTGGGGCGCCTAAAATCGTCTTTTTTTATTTTTGAGATATAGGGCTATAAGTAAAATGGTCTATTTTTTGCCATTTTATAAAAAATGACATATCTTATAAGTGGAAAACATTTGAACCAAAATAACTTCACATAATTGTGCGGTTCACTTAATTCTACTAAATAATATCAAAAAAACCGCATCGGAAAATATTTTATACATCAAAATATCGATTTTTCCTTTAAAAAGACGTTTTTTGTATATGTAATAAGAAGGGTGCCAAAAAATCCTAAATAATTCGATCCGGGAAAAATTTTTGTGGATTTTTACTTCCCATTATCCAATCTATCATTTCCAGTCGAAATCTAAAAATCGACCCATGTACGCTCATTTACTTGTATACCCCTGTACGGTCTTATATAAGGGTTTGCCCGTCCCTACCCTTAGGCCCAGGCACCATCGAGGTCGAGACGCCGTCTCGAATTTTTTCAAGTTTTTCGAATGTTTGGCAAAAAGTGATCTTCTCCAAAATTGTAGATCTTGACCTCCAGAATATTATAGCAAAAAAATTATTCAATTTTCTGCTTATTTGGCAGAAAAAAGCCGTCCCGAAGCGTCTCGACGTCGAGACGAGCATTAATTGCAATTAGTACTTCCCAAACGTGCAATTAGTGCTTCAAAAATTTCGAGGCGCAATTAGTGGAGGCCCTTAAGATTTTTGAAAAAAATTTCAACATTTTTGGAGAAAAACATAAGGGGGATGATTAGGAAAAGATTTCATTTTTCGGATTTTGGGGGGGGGGGAGGTGGGACGTTATAAAGTTGACACGAAACGATTTTTACACGATAAAGTTGACACGAAACGATCAATCCTATTCTTTTGAAAAAATAAGATCAATTTGTTGAAGTCTAGGAATTTTTCCACGATGAATTAGATCATATGGACAAAATAGAAGTCGTATCTCATGTTCTCAACGTTATCTTGTCAACTTTATGAACGTCGAGGTCGGCCCTCCTGGGTACGCCACTGGTGCAAGTCATTCGGGAACATACTTTTTGGGCCTGTTCTCATTTTGTCAGATGCAGCCCTGGTAATTACCCCCCTTACATCTGCCTTCGGCACCCCTCGGACCTATCTATTTTCGAATTATATAAGTTTCTGTAAAAAAATTATTTTGGGCATCCCGGTGTTAACTAATTATCGATTTGTACAGCACAGCAAATCATCGAAAGTGCCATGTTGTACACATTGTATATGTTACGGGAAAATCTGATCAGTTCAGATTTCCCCGTAACATATTTTGCTTTTTGTTACCAGATAAATATTTTCAAGTTGTTTGCTTTAAACTAAACATTTAGCATTCTTAAACTTTATTATGGAGACAGATAATGCTCAGAATCAAAATAATGCGCCAGCTAGTGTGGATATGAATCAATCGGCAACTCAACCTGAACAAGCGCTTGGTGAACCTGCTGCTCAGCCGATGGGAGAAGCACCAGCACTCGTGGCGATGGAGCAACAGCAAGACGAAGAAAATCGTGCAGGCGATGGAGCAACAGCAAAACGAAGAAAATTGTGCAGGATCGAATCACCGGTTGGACTTTTTTCAAAAATAGCAAATATGGGGGTCTTCAGACAAAGTGCCATAACTTCTTTATATGGGGGGCTCTTTTTATGTACTTTTAAGGGATTATAAAGTAGACCTAGACCTACAGTTATAAGCATCTAGAAAATTCTAGATGTGGTGGGAACCCGTGGGAAATGGATTTCAATATTTTTTTCACAGTTTTTTGCATTTTCTGGAGTATAGGGAGTCAGGGAAATTTTTTTATTGCCCGATTCCATCGGGAATCGTTTCCCCGCTCGAGAAAACCCCCAATATAAAGTAAAGAGACGTTTTCGCGCTTATTTGGGGGAGAGGGGGTAACTTGTAAACAATTAATTTTTTGACCCCCTAAATGAATTTTTTTCGAAAAAATCGCTTCGCTATTATCTTTTTTTGGTTCTTGGGCAACCTTTAAAAAAAGAATTACAAAAATTAAACGACACCATTTTTCTCTAGAGCTGCCGACAAAATATTTAAAAAAAACAACCAAAACTCAAAAATTGATATTTTTATTTTTTTTCATAGGGGGTTAAAAGGTAACCCCACAAGTTATATATTATTTTAAAGCCCATACTTAGACAAAATTTATGGTGTGAAAATTATTTCGAAAAGTTTTTCTGTAAAAATTAGCCTCCTAAAACCGCTGGTTAGGGGCTTAAAATTTGATGAAACAGTGGTTTAAAAACCAAATGTACGTAGCCCCGAGGGGATAAGGATCACCGGGTCAAGGTCAGGGAATTTTTTTGTGTTCAATAAAATCGATAGGATATTGGTATCTGAATACGGAATCGAGAGAAACATTTCTGAAACATCACCCCTGTGGATCTGTGGACCCTGTGGGAGGTGAAGTCAAAATATCAACTTTTGAGGATCGACTCTGATTCGGTTAAAACCGACGCCAATCGATTCCCCGACCCTGATTTGAACATGAGAGTACCAAAAACGACGGCTAGCAACCTCATGAAGGCACTTTTACTGTAAAAACCGATTTTTGACCTTCAAATCGCAAAAAAAAGAATTTTGCGATTTTTTCAAAAAATTTCAAGTCTTTTAATTTTCACCAAGATGACCCTATATGGGGTTTTTCTATGCGAGGAATCGATTGCGTGCATTGCCAAACCTTGAAAACTCTTACCTGATTCAGGGAAGAGGCATGTGCATGGAAGCGAAAATTGGCTAATCCGGGGTCAGGGAAGCTTTTCCAAGGTTCGGCAATGCGCGCAATCGATTCCTCACATAGAAAACCCCTCTATATGGTTATTTCGGTGAAAATAAAAAACTTGAAAATTTTTGAAAAAATCGTAAAGTTCTTTTTTTTTTATCACCCTGTTCAAAAATGGAAACAAATATGGAGTGCCACAATTTCAACTTTCTTCAAATAAGGATATTTATTTTTATAAAAAATATAAATAATACAATTTCAGAATAGTTTTTAGATTTATGAACCAGCTAGTTATCCCAATAGCATATTCAATTGCCTTTTTTGCCTTCCTTCTATCTGTTCATGAACATCTCTTCCCCATCTACCGCCATAACCGCCATATCCATACTGGCGTTTAGCACGAGTTGTTTCTGGCATTACTTCGTGTACGTCACGACCCCATCGTCCTCCATAACCACCATAGCCATATTGCCTTTTTTCACGGTGTTCTAGTCCTTCAACGTCTCTTCCCCATCGGCCACCATACCCACCATATCCATACTGGCGTTTTGCACGGGTTTCCATCTGGTCATGTACGTCTCTGCCCCATCTTCCTCCATAACCACCATAGCCGTATTGCCCATAAACATAAGTGGCAACACCAAGTACAAGAAGAGAGATGGTCACAAGTTGCATGATTCTTAGATTTTGTTTCCAATCAAGTCTGATTTTTCAGTCAAATCGGATTTGTTAAATAGTCAAAGTCAGCGTGATATTTACGTCATTAGGTAGAAAAAATAGGTGTCAATTTGTCAAAGAGATAGAGATTGCACTGAGAAATCAATTTATTCTCATTATTACTCATAAAACTTATTTGTCAACACATGCTTTTGTTAAGAGATACTTTCTTAAGAGTTCAAAGATTGACTTAAAGGACCAGTCCAGTCAGTTACAACCATACATGTACAAGGGGAGGGTGACTCCTAAGCCATGTATCGCGCATCGACCAGGAATTTAAAGAGTCATAACGCATTAGACGGGTGAGCTCACTTGCATAGAGCACGTGAAAAATTCATAGCGCATCATTTCCGATGCGTTATGAATCTTTTAACATGCTTCATGCCGCTTGTTTTGCTTTATAATCAAAATTCCATTTTTATTGCTAAATTTATAGCTTTTTGTTAGATTTTTCATAATTTTAAACCAGATTTTGGGTGAGGGCCCAGAATCATAACGCATCGGAGCAACTACTCCTAAGACTTTGTGCATGTATGGTTACAACCATATGAAAAAAATGATATATTCGGAAAGATCATGAAAAATGGAGCCTTTTTTGTTTTTACGGCACTTTCTGAATCGCTTTTTCAAGGTTCGGCAATGCAATTTTTGTGATTTTTTGGGGGCAAAAAATGACTATTATTTTGCCATTTTTTGGAAATTTGCGGGAGAAGGTCAACCTTAAAAGTGCTATATTTGAGACAAACAGATTCATGAAAATATGATCATCCGTGAACATTAGTTACCCGCTTTGCAGAATAAATTATTTATTATCTTGTTTTTTTCATGCTTTTGGACATCCTTGCTCCAATCGCAACAATTCGCAACAATCATGTATTCCTTTGTTGGCGAGGAGATTAAATGATAACATAACAAAAAACACACCCGAGTCACGAGAAAAATGCTGAAAAACAAAGAAATTCGAGAAACATAAATTTGCATATCATTAACGAGACAACACTCTTGTACGTAATTTTCTATAAGAATATCAAAATAAACCTGGTAATAAAGCGAAACGTACATTCCAGCAAAGAGATAGCCCCAACGACTGTAAGCTTATCAATGGTTTATATTTGAATATCCTCGTATGAAGTAACGTTTTCCCAAAATCAACTTGGGTCATATCAATAACGATGTCAACAAGTGATCACAAAATTATATACAAAGTGTCCCAGCATATCTCCCGATAAGAAAATTCGTCTCGATGAGGAAAGAAGATTTTGACATGCGGTTTTTTGAAACTTGCCCGGACTACATTCCAACAAAAAGGATAGCCTAAAAACCAACGAAAAAAGTAAGCTTATCAATGGTTTATATGTTGTTGTCGATATTGAATTTCATCCCCATCGACTTTAATCATAAATTATATTCTAGCGTATAATTTCGCCTTTGTTGGTTATATTTTTGTTTCGAAGGCGCACTTGGTGGCTGTTTGTAGCTTGTACTGCGTTTTTTTTGAACACAGTACAAACTTTTCTTTCTATGGGCTTTGCATTCGAAGAATCGCTGCAGTGCTAATTACCATGATTCGGCGTCATATTCACCCTGGAACCACCATCATGGCAGATGGGTGGCGAGCCTGTAGTGCGCGACTCAACGGAATTCAAGCTCAATGTCTTTTTTGATTGTCACTTCGTGGTCAACCATGTCTATCACTTTGTGAATCCAGTCAATCTCCAAGTTCATACGCAGACGATCCAATCCAAGTGGCAAAAATGGCGCGTACGAGTGCGTAGAAAGTATGGCATACACGACAAACAATACAACCTTCACATCGCCGAATTCAATTGGCGCGAACGTTTTGGACAAACCACCGAAGTTGTCTACAATTTGTGGAGCCAAGTCGCCGCCCAGTATCCATGTAACCCATGAAGCTGCCGATATTGATTTTCTTATCTCAACCAATCCGAACTAGTACCTAATCATTATCAACTCTGATCAACGATTTAGATTGGATTCACCTTGTACAGCGATTGTTGCAATTCCATTTTAAACAAAAATATTTTCTCCCTTAAAGGACCAGTCCAGTGAAAAAAAGTTGCCCATTTTTTGTTAATATCCGGAAAGATCATGAAAAATGAAACATTTTTTGTTTTTACGGCATGTTCTGAATCGTTGTAGTTTTCGAGATAATTGCGTTTGAAATTTTAATTTGTGTACAGGCTTTTCGTTGTAATAAACAAACTTTTTTGAATTTTTTGCGGAAAAATTATTGAAACGAAAATTCTGATTCATGTTTTTGTTTCAATAACCCAAAACAATGTTCAAATTGGATAGTTTTTGTGTCATTTTGTTCGTCTCATTTAGCTATAAAAATTGCTACAATGTTCATTTTATGAAAATTTTAAAAATCAATGCAAAAATTGATTTTTCCACAAAAAATTCAAAAAAGTTTGTGTATTACAACGAAGAGCTTGTAACAAATTCAAAATTGCTAACACTCGAAAACTACAACGATTCAGAACATGCCGTAAAAACAAAAAATGCTCCATTTTTCATGATCTTTCCGAATATATC
>JAQGCP010001916.1:0-11361 GCA_034699885.1 Acrobeloides thornei | reverse complement strand
TTACTATATTTTTATTGATTCCTTATTTAATGAACTGTTTAATTCATATGTCTCAGGTGAAGAATGGAAGCATGATCACATTACTGACTCACTTTCTACCAAGTTATCACTTATTGGTTGAAATTTTAGCTTTGATTTATTTTGTTAAGCCATATAGGGAATTTTTTTGGAAATTCCGACACTCTTTATTTATATAAAGAAAAGAATCGTGAAAAAGATTTTACAGAACTTCAGCATGGTAAAAAAATTCAGTGAACCTGTCACAATATTAGGCTTATGCTGGATTTTGATTAAAGGAAGAGGTGACAACAAATTTTCCCTATAGAACATCGTATAGAACAGGACCGTAGCTATGATTTTTTCCCCGAAAAGTCAACTTTCAATTTCACTCCAAAACATCTGGTATATCTTTTTTTGAGTAGAATACCCCTGATTTGGCTTTATTTTTTGTAAAATTAAACAATTTCAACTTGATGCTAAAAATTTTCTCTTCAATACACACACTAAGATTCCCTTATTCAGGAAAGCGTTTAAGGATTAGTATTATATAAGGATTAGTACTAATTAATCCTGATTTTTTCGCCATACGACCACGCAGGGGGTAGACTTAGGCTTGGGCTTAGGCTTAAACTTAGGTTTAAAATTAGGCTTGGGGTTTTTTAGTCCTTTTTTAGGAAGTATCCTGATTTTTTCGCCATACAACCACGCAGGGATGCATCAAAAAGCTATATAAGGATACACGTTTTTTTTCGTTTCAATGTACGCGTTGTTTGATTCAATAAAAAGTTCTGTGATAGCCAAAAAAACTATAAATTAAATTTTATACAAAAAATAAACATGTATGTACAGAAAAAATCAATTCTTGCGAAAACCGTAAATAAACGGATTTAAGAGTGTATTGAAGAGAACACAGACTCTCAACACTTCCAATTCAGTTGAGATCTTGATTTGGAGATATGACGATAGGAATGTGGCCAATGCCAGCACATTGTAGGGCATCCAACAAATCAAGTAGGCTGCAATCACATGGATGCTAGTGTGGAACATTCGAGAGCGCATTTCTATTCGCCATGCTGGGACATGGACTGAACCTGAAAAAATCAAATTGTATTTAAAAAGGAGCTGGGAGGATTACTTGACTTTCTAACAATACTACTAATAGGTATAGATGGTGTGGATGGGGCACTTTTTTGCCATAAGCTGTGACTAAAAAAAGAAAGATTAGAGGGGTTCGCTTTGTAAGTTTGAACGAAATTTGAATTCCTACTTTTCACTCGAATCCTCTTCACTCGTCCTCAAATAAGTTGACTCTATTCCGGTTGAAACAGTATAGGGTCGGAGTGAATACCAATACAAACAAACTACTATGTACAGATATGCAAAGAATAAAATTGCAAATGGAATCCAAAAAACTGTCAATAAGTGAATTAGAGAATAAAGTCGTTCACCAGCAAACTCCATCTGCAAAAATTTTTTTCAAAAATGTACAGGATGAGCCAAAAAAACCAAACTTTTGCATTTTTTGGTGAAAAATTTCAAAATTTTTTTTTCAAAAATCACCTATAAGGGGTATTTTCATGCAATTTTTGAAAAAGCATGAAAACGCTTTCTTGACCCTGATTCAGGGAATAAGCGCAATAGATTCCCCGCACAAAATTACTATATGGGTCGTTTTTAGTAAAAAATTTTCCGGTCCCAAAAAATTTTTTCGGGCCCCAAAAATGCACTTTTTTGACTCATCCTGTAATAATACAAAACGTACGACATGTTCCCTGGTCTTCAAATAAGTATTTGCCCGCTCGACATGCCATATGGTGGTGCACTGACTAAAACTGCCAAAATCTTCGACTGTCCATACAAACCATTGGGGAAGAGAGAAAAGTGCTGCACCAATATAACAAAATAGGATTAACTTCTAAAAAAGTTTTGAAAAATAAAAATTTTTAAATTAAGCAATGCGCGCAATCGATTCCTCGCATAGGAAAACCCCCATAGGATTCATAGCTTTTTGATGCATCCCTGCGTGGTCGTATGGAGGAAAAGTCAGGATTAGTTAGTACTTCCTAAAAGAAGGGACTAAAAAAGCCCAAGTCTAAGTCTAAGGTCGAGACGTTTAACGTCTCGACCACCTGTTTTGAAGAATTTTTCAATTTTTGACGAATTTTAGCGCGCAATCTGGCTAGTCAAATGAAACGATAAATTCCATACTTTGACTAAAAAAAGTTGATCGGTGCTCCTTCCAATATTTTTCCCAGTTTTTTCAATATGCATTAACCGATAGACTGTGCGTAGCCTATCCAACGCTATGCTTACAACAGCGAAAGACATTAAGTGAAAACAGAAGAGCCTAAAAATAAATATTTAAACAAATTTTTTTACTTTTTTGTGTTTTTTATTTTACTCTAGAGTAAAATCTCGGTGATTGCCGCTCGGAGTCACTCTTGGAGAAACCGCGAGCGCGTTAGCACTCGCGGTTTCCGTGCTGTATATTATACACTCCTGTGCAAAAATATAAGCCCACTCTTTTTTTCAATTTTTAGCACATTTTTCAATTTTGTTTACAAAAATGATTAGTTAATACTTCCTAAAAAAGGGACTAAAATAAGCCCAAGCCTAAGTCTAAGCCTAAGCCCAAGCCTAAGTCTAAGCATAAGTCTAAGCCTAAGCCTAAGTCCAAGCCTAAGTTTAAGCCTAAGCCCAAGCCTAAGCCCAAGCTTAAGCCCAAGCCTAAGCCTAAGCCTAAGCCCAAGCCTAAGCCTAAGCCCAAGCCAAAAAATATAAGCCCACTCGTTTTTATAATCCTACTCGGTTTTTTCAATTTTTAGCACATTTTTCAATTTTTTGTTATAAAGTAATGTGATTTTGTTAGTAGATTCATATTTGTGCACAGTTGAAAAAATGGTGTTTTCGGTAAAAATTTCTATTCTTTGCTGTCGGAACGATTTTTTTTGCTAAACATATCGTTTTAGTCACTAATCTTTCTATTAAAAAAAGTTTCGACTCTTCTTTTCAACATTAACGACCGAAAATCCCCAAAAAAACGAGTGGATTTATATTTTTGCATAAGAGTGTATTTCGTTGTATATGCTCCTTATATTTCTTCGTTGAAAATTTCTTTGTTTATATAAGCCTCATCAAAATTCTCTTTGGGCAATCGCCGGAAAATTGTGCTAATAAACTAAAACACATTGCTACTAAAAAAAGAAATTTTTTTGCATATTTTTTTCATAGGGCCACACATATATAACATCATAGAAAATTAATATGTGATCATTTTTTGCTCGCGGGTAAATTTTTTATTTGCAAAAAATGTTTTCAAAAAAGTGTATTCTTTTCATCGCGATTTCTTCATAGCTATCATAGGTCGGCAAGCTGGGGGGGGAGGGGATCCCCGATAAGGTGGTCCTCCACAAAAAAACGACCTTTTTTATAGCTTGAGATAGTCTTCTGACACCCAATTTTTATGGACCATACTGTTCGGTGGGGCCTATGAGGTGGTCCCCCTTCAATTTTGGGTTCATGAGTGCCAGGGGGAGGCTCCCTCCTTGACGACCTATAATAGCTATAACAGTCGCTAAGATACATCGTGATGGAAAAAATTCGGAGCTAATTCTATTTGTGGGCATCACCAGCGTAACTCACTTTTTGTTGAAAAAAAATTTTTTAATTTTTTCCAACAAAAAATTTTTCACTTTTTTTGTTGGAAAAAAATGAATTAAACAAGCTTACCATGAATATTGGACGCCCTTGCATAAAAAGTCTCCGCCTTTCCAAACATAACTAATAAGCCAGCCTAGTTTGCTCGGACAATAACATAGAATCACAATGAGATCAATTATAGTCAAATGAATTTTGAGCCATAGGAAACCCGTTCGTGTGATTTCTTGCTAAAAATTTAAAAGTAGAATTTTCGTTTTAAATGATCAATCCGAGCGGAAAAAGTTGTCCTTTTTGCTAATATTCGAAAAGTTCATGAAAAATGGAGCATTTTTTGTATTTATGGCACGTCATGAATTGTTAACGGTTTCGAGAAAATCACGTGTGAAGTTGGCGAAATTTGAAATCTGTATATTACAACGAAAACATGTACATGCATGTTTCTATTATAATTGTTAACTTGTATCAATTAAAAGCTGTTTATTGAAGCGATTAATCAATTAATTTTGAATAATCGCTTCAATAAACAACTTTTAATTGGTGCAAGATAAAAATTTTCTGTAGCAAACATGCACGTACATATTTTCGTTGTAATACACAGATTTCAAATTTGGAAAACTTCACACGCGATTTTTTCTCGAAATCGTTAGTGATTCAGGGCATTCCGTAAAAACAAAAAAATGCTCCATTTTTCATGAACTTTCCGAACATCAACAAAAGATTTTTTTCTCGCTCGGAATGGGTAAAAAGTTGCACTTTATTCGGAAAGTTCATAAAAAATGGAGTATTTTTTATGACGATTTTTTCAATTTTTGACGATTTTTTCGATTTTTCAAATTCCTATTTTTTACTTTAGTTCGAACCGCATTTCTGCCGTCTCTCCATATTTTGAGCAAACGTATCAACGCAATTCCATTTAGAGGTAGACTCAATAATAGTAAAATAATAATCGCTCCGATTTCTACCCAATCGGTAGTCAGCATTTCTGGTCGTTGGAGCTGGCCATTTTCATCCAAGTTGTACGGGTCTTCTTCCATTTTTAAGACTAAATTTTAAAAATTAAATCATAGTAGGAAAAGCACATGTTATAAAAAAAGTGACAATCCTAGGATTATCCTTGTCACCGGCCGGAAATATGCGAATTTTGAGCACGATAAAAAATTTGTTCGTGGTGATGACAAAAGTTGTAAGATAAATTTGTTGTTTTGGAGTGACAAATTTGTCTCCTTTGTCCGTTGTCACAAGATTTTCAATTTTTCACAAACGAAAAATTTGCTAAAAATTGAAAAATCGATAAAAATTGAAAAATTCGTCAAAAATTGAAAAATTGATCAAAAATTGAAAAATTCATCAATAATTGAAAAATTCGTCAAAAATTGAAAAATTTGTCAAAAATTGAAAATTTTGCCAAAAATTGAAAAATTCGTCAATCATTGAAAAACTCATCAAAAATTGAAATTTTTTTCAATTTTCGCTTCAATAAACACACTGTTTTTCCCTGAATCAGGGCCAGGAAAGCATTTTCACGCTTCAAAAGTGCGCGCAATCGATTCCTAGCATAAAATTACCCCTAGAGGGGTCATTTTTAGAAAAAAATTTTGCGTTCAAAAAATTTTTTTCATGTAAAAATCGGAAAAATTTTTGAACAACCCAATATAATATTTTTCAGAAAATTTTAAAATTGGAAAAAAGTTTTCGGACCCGACCGGGACTCGAACCCGGACCTCATGGCTACCGTCCATGTGCACTACCATTGTGTTATCGAGACCTCCAACTGATGCCCGTTTTCTGTTATTTTTCTTTTTTACCGATCTGACAAGTTGGGTAAACGTTCCAAGTTTGTCGCCCAAATGGGAAAATTTTTCAATTTTTCCACGAACGGGCGTTTTCTTTTTCACATTTTTTTAATATCTTATTTTTAGCCTGCGAAAACATCACTAAACATGTGAATACAATCTTTCTATTTTTTATTCTTCCTACACACTCTCTAAATCTTGGCATTCAGTCACTAGAATTTCGTTAAAAAAGAACTTTTCTCGACACCAGAGCACCCGAATTTTCAATAAACTTTTTCGAGATGTTTTTCTCCATTCGCTCTGACAATAACCAGCCACGACACGGCAATCACGTTTCGCAAATGTGCAACAAAATTTGTGGTGTTGAGTAGCCGCTCAACTGGGAATCAGATACGGCCAAATCACATTTGTGCAGGAGACCGAAAAATTGCCACCCGCGAGAATTTCCAACGCGGTTGGTAACAAAAACACGTTGTGGCGAAGGGAAAGAATGATGTTTTTGGGATTTTGCAGGAAAGAGAAGCTTTTATGTATGATGTCCTTGTTGAAGGACAGATAAACAAGTAAAGATGGGAACATATAAAAAGGAAGTGAACAGACGATGACTAGCGATGACTTGAAAACAAGTCAAAAAGTGCAAGAAATGAAATGAATTATCTAAAGAAGGGAGTCCAAAATAGAGCCTCGTAGAAAATTTTAAAAAATTTTTTAACAAGTGACCCTCTAGGGGAAATTTTATACGGGGAATCGATTGTGCGCATTCCTGAACCTTGAAAACGCTTCATTGACCCTGATTCAGGGAAAACCCGAAAAATCGAAAGAAACACCTATGATTATTCCACAAGAAGCAAAAAATAGAATAGCAAACAATTCATAAAGATCCATTTAGTTGATCGGTTATTTTACGTTATTGACCATAAAAATTTTTAGTGTAATGAGTGTTAAAAGAAATCGTGGTAAAAGTTTTCACGTTTCGGGAGTGCGCGCAATCGATTCCCCGCCTAGAAAAGCCTAAAAATCGACGGTTTCTCAAGAAAATGTTTGATTTTCGCTTCAATACACCGATTTCTTCTTTGAATCAGGGAGAAGGAAGCGTTTTTAAGGTTAGAAATGCGCAAATCAAATCCCTGCATAAAATTACCCCTAGAAAGTCAATTTTTTTAAATTTTCTACCTGCCCTGTTTTGGACGCCCCTTAAAAATTATTAGACGTTCTAAAAAATTTTTTTTGAGAAATTTTCAAACTGTTATAGACACAAAAGCTTACAAAAAATTGATAAAAATATTTGACTTATTGGTTTTATCAGGCCAACAAGTCAAACATTTTTAAAGCTCAATTTTAATCCTCAAAATATTTTAAAAATTAGGCAAAATTTCGTTAAAATTTAAAAATATTGGGGTGATCGAAAAATTCTGCGACTTTTTACATGATTTTTGGATCGAAAAATTCTGCGACTTTTTACATGATTTTTGGATCGAAAAATTTTTTTCTAAAAAGGGTCCATATTGTTCTTTTTAGAAAAACATTTTTCGATCCAAAAATCATGTAAAAGTCGCAGAACTTTTCGATCAACTCAATAGATGACACCCAATTGTACTTTCACTTTAATCAAAAAGATCTCTGCTAACAAGTGGTCGTAAAGTCAATTAACGGAAAACGTTAAAAAATCAATTAACGGAAAACGATATAAAAAAATAAAAGTCGTCTTGCAAAATGTTAAAACTGAAAACCCAAACACGTCACATCTTTGTCTCAAAAACAAAAATTCCTTCAACAATATTCCACTCTTCTCGGAAATTTCAAAACACGCATAACAAAAAATCAAACAAAACACATTTTGAAATTTCGTTTTCGTCTCCACTGACCTCTCTAGTGTCTTCTTTACTTCCATTGCCATCACAACAACAATAAAGAATAAGGAAATAATTTCTGAACAAGAAGAATAAAAATTTGCAAAAAAGAATTGGCAAGGAGAATTTGCAAGAAATGAAGGGTTACAAAAAATGACTGATAAAGATATTTTACAATGTCGGAAATTGGAAAAATGTGACAGATATGGAGTATAGTCCATTTTTTGTGTCAGCAAAAAATGAGTATTGCTAACAAGTGACCTGTTACCCTGGGTAAGTCGTTCATATCAAGGGTCCCAAAATCCCTGCTCATGGCATAGGGAAAAAGGTCGACTAGGAGAGGGTACCATCCCAAAATCTTGAAGGGGATCTTTATGTTTTTAGAACTTTTGCAGCGATTAATTATGTGGAGAAACCTGTGGAAAACCCCCTTATGGTCCACCGTCGTGGTTCAAAAATTGATTTTTTAAAAAGTGCTCTAAATTGGCTCATTTGTACTCGGGGGTTTTCGGCTATGGGGAGCATGAATCCGAAGAAATTTTTGAATTTTACCCTCACGAATTACCCTTAGTGGGGATAAAACCCCCTAGGGGCCAAAAATTAGACCAAATTTTTATGTGCTCACCAAACAAAAACAGATTAATTATCTTTAAAGAATGACAAATTGAATTGATCAAAACAATGACTTTCCAATTAAAACAAAAGAGAAGAAATATTGTTAGAGAAAATGCACACATCGAGACAAATTTAATTGAAGGAAGAATGCGAAAACGTTGTGCGAATGACAAACGATCTTTTTTCCTTTAGCCCACAAGGAATTGATTATGTTACTTTTTAGATATGACATTTAAAAAAATGCATAAATTTCGTTATTTAGAATTTTTTTAGTTAAAAAAAAGGTTTTGAATCATTTTTGAAAGGTCAGAAAAAGTTTTATAGCCATAAAATACTCGATTCTCGGCAGACTCAAGGATAGTGAGGGGATAAACTTTTGGTCTTAAAGAAAATAATGGGAGGCAAAAATTTTGCAGTCGAATTTGTTTTTTCCTATCATTATTTCCTTGAAAATCAAAAGATTGACTATGGCGGGATCGAACCTAACTGTCTCAACGTTGCTTAACTTGCTGGATCAGACGTCAGCTTCTCTAACCATACAGAGTCTCCCCAAAAACCTTATTTTTGCAATTTTTCCAAAAATTTAATTTTTTTAAAATTTCACCAAATAAGCCTATGAGGGTTTTTCTATGCGAGAAATCGTTTGCGCGCATTGCTAAACTTTGAAAACACATTTCTTCCTTGAATCAGGGTCAGGGACCCTGATTCAGGGAAGAAATGTGTGTACTGAAGCGAAAATAGGCTGATACAGCGTCAGGAAAGCGTTTTCAAGGTCTGGCAATGTCCGCAATCGATTTCTTGCCTAGGAAACCCCCTAAGGTTATTTTGTGAAAATTTAAAAACTTGAAAATTTTTGAAAAAATCGCAAAAATTAGGGTTTTGGGGGACACCCTGTATATCAAAAAATTTAAATATGCAAACGAATTTGGACTATCCGAACGTTCTCCTGGTTTTTTATTAAATTCTTGTTCACCATGATCTAAACTAGTTTTTAAGTTGAATCCAATTTATTGCTTTTTAAAAATATTTTTAGCAAACTAATTTGCTACATTTTTAGACACTAATTTTTGTCGTCATTTTTATTTATGACTCGAGTAAAACGTCATAAAAATAAAAACGACCATTTTTCTTTTCTTGCCTATTTGCAGCATAGAGACAATCGCTCAAAAATTTTCCAACACGTGCCAAAAAAAACTCATCAAATTAATCGAAATTGAAAATAGGCATTCCGTGTAATTATAATGGCAAGCAAACAGCCACCCAGTAGAATAGCCTATACTTTCCTCTTCATATACAGGGTGGGCTAAAAAAGTGGCTTCTTTATTTGGTGGGACCCGGAAATTTATTTTCTAAACATACGCTAGGGGTAGTTTTATGCGGAGAATTGATTGCGCGCACTCTCGAAGTGTGAAAACTCTTCCCTGAACCTGATTCAGAGAAAAATTGTGTTGAAGCGAAACTGTTATTTTTAAAGAAAAAGTGAAAATTGTCATTTCAGGTAATCGTTTTTATGCTTCAAAAACATGTGCGTTCTCGCATAAAATTACCCATGGAAGAGTGAAAATACAAAAAAATCATTTTTCCCTGAATCAGGGTCGGGGAAACGTTTTCACGCTCCGGGAATGCACGCAATCGATTTCACGCATAAAATTATCCCTAAAGTGCTCATTTTTAGAAAATAAACTTCCGGATTCCAAGAAAATAAAAAAGACACTTTTTTTGGCCCACCCTGCACATACTTATTATAAGTTTTTTTAAATAAAGAGTCGACGTAAAGGGACGAAGATTGATTATGGCAATTACATTCCAGCTGTGACTGTTGTGTTGGATGGTGCTGAAGGACAAGATAGAAGGGGATTATACACACGCGAAGATACACACGCACCATCCGAATGTCGAGGAATTGGATAAAGAAAACATGTTTAATATTCATTCAAGAAAATCGCACGCGAGTTAATAATCTGCAATTCTATAGGATTTTGAGGTCAGTGGTAATTGATCGAATGTTAATCATTCAAGGAGATTTGAGAGGAGAAAAAATTCTGAAGATGACTTGCAAAAAATATTAATAGAGAAGAAGAGGTTTTTGATCGTCAAGTGTGACGGTCAAAGACTAAATTTGTGTATGGCCAAAATTCGAGTTTAGCGCCTTGTCAGGGTCGTAGTGAAGGAGAGAGGAAGTACAGAAGGTACATGTACCCCTCCCCCATAAGCCAAAAAAGTTTTAAAAATCCAAAGGGCCTCCCTTATATTTTTGACCAAAATAACACCATGTACCCTCATCCCATGAAAAAATCCTGGGTAAGACACTGTTCGCAGCTAAAAGTACAAAACATTTTCTATAGAAAATTTTTTTCCTTTCACACTCCGATTAAGCCAGAATAAAATTTCTCGTCGCTAATAACAACGAAAATTCCACTTAATAATACTTTAATAAATGTCCAAAGTATGTGTGAAACAATAGATAGAAGGTAGTGGAAATGCCTTGTTTGATGTCAACAACCGGAAATAAAGTGAAATTTATAATAAGGGGAGGAAATGAGAAAGGTTGAAGTTTTGATGCAAAATCTATAGAGGAGATTATAAAATTCTATTTTGAAGGACTTATTCATAATGTCTTATGGGGTGATGCAAAAAACCTTTGACGTAAATATGCTAATTTTAAAAACATTGGGTGTTAAAAATATCAAATTTTTATCAAAATATCATTTTTGGCAAAAAATGGTATTGTTTAGAAATCATCAAGGCAGCAGGACATATGTTAACCAAAATGTTTCAGGGAGCTGTTTCAACGGACTTGTTTCAATGGACATGTGTCAACCATGTGACACGCTATAACTTTAACAGATCAACGTGTCATGCTTCCATATTTGCGCCACTCAGGAGTCGGCGCAAATTTGGAAGCATGAAATGTTGATCTGTTAAAGTTATAACGTGTCACATGGTTGACACATGTCCGTTGAAACAAATCGGTTGAAACAAATCGGTTGAAACAAGTCCGTTGAAACAGCTCCCTGAAACATTTTGGTTAACATATGTCCTGTTGACATCATCAAGACATAATGATCATGAACCCTTAGCTAATCCACAGCTTTGTATAAAATTAGATGAATTAGCTCAAGAGACTGGCATTAAAAAGCTTTTATCAAGGCTTCCATATAATGAACTTGTAGTGCGATCAAAAAAAGGAAAAGTCAAAGGCTGGTCGACAGTTGCTTGATCTCGCTTCAAAATGCATTTTCCAAAAATCGCATTTTTGGGCAAAAATAGCCATTTTGACGGGTTTTGGTGAAAAAATTTTTGCGATTTTTTCAAAAATGTTCGTTTTTTAATTTTCGCCAAAATAATCATATAGGGGCTCTTTCTGGGTGGGGGACTTTTGCGCTCTCACATATGCGCGCACGACATTTGCACTTTCACATTTGCGCCCCGACATATGTGCG
>JAQGCP010001915.1:0-11364 GCA_034699885.1 Acrobeloides thornei | reverse complement strand
TATGGCGAGATAGATCAGTTTTCGATTTTCGCGTCACTACACAACTAAATTTGAACATGACTCAACAATGAACGAGCTAATTTCGAAGTGGTAAATAATTAGCAGCAATAAGTAATAAAACGTTCTATTGCTCGGTTTTTTGTCGGAAATGTTCAACTCATTTTCAGGGTGGTGTGTAACGGCATCACCGACACTAGCCAGGGTTCGTTTAAAACAAATTTACCTCAATCTGTTGATTAGTTGGTTGTGTTGGTAGGCAAGTCTCAACCTTATTTTTTATAACTAGGAAAAGAGCAATGGACAAACTCAAGAATTTCATTTTTAACTAGACCACATTGGCCAGAGTCGTGTTTGATAATTAGATTAAGCGATTTTTCATTACGTGCTCAAAATCCTGGTTTTATACATGTTAAAAATGTATTCTAGGATGATCGGAAAGTATCAGAAAAACATCGAAACTTGCATAAATATTTCCCGTTGTCGGTCAACTTGATTAATTAGTGAAACATGATTTGACAAGGAACTCCAATGGGGAACTTTCATTATCTCGTAATGCACTTTTGGAACGGCTTCGGAGAATAATCATATAGTGCAAGCCTATTATTGGGGGTATTCCTAACCATTGAGCTCTGAATCAAGGCCAGAACAGAGAGTCTTCCGAAACTTGTATCAACCGTGTTAGGAAAACTTTCAATAGAGAGTGCAATTTTTAGCTGATATAATTTTATTTAGCTTATATGTACTAAAATGGATTTTCTCTTTCATACTATAATTTTAATTATCCATATCCCAAAAATTTTTTGTCAACCTAATTTCTATCCCGTAAATTTGCCCCCATCTTATGGGGAAAATGTTCAACAATTGTTTCAAACTACAACTTCAATTGTTGCTACAACTCCTTATATTTTAAGTAACAATGTAGGCTTTTATGAATAAAATTCAACCAACTATTTAGAGTCATGAATATAGCTCTACAAATTTTGCATGTCTACCGCCCAGGGCACATATTCCAGGTATAAATATGCCATGGCAGTTTTTTGGACAAAGTTACAGGAGGTTCGAAATTTTAAAAAACAGGGGTGCCATTCGCCTTAGCTCAACGAGACGAGTAAAACGAGTACCATTTTGTTTACAAAATCTGATAAGTCCCATGGCCGAGTGGTAAGAATGCACTTATAGGTAGCGGGATCGAATACTTGTACTCTTACCATTCGGTCATGTGACTTATCGGTTTTTGTGGACAATATGGTACTCGTTTTACTCGTCTCATTGAGCTGATAGCACTCCTAGTTTTTAAAATTTCAAACTCTCACCAATTTTCGCCGCATTTGTATTTATATCACCGCCTATAGACACTTGCTATATTCAACAATGCGATCCAACGACAAATCAAATATCCGAAATAGCTGTCTTATGTGGTTCAAGTCCATTACAAAAATGCTCAGATTCCGATACTCAAACATGCCGTCAATCACCACATCAAGAATGTTATATCAACAATGATGGTAAGTTTTAAGCACCCTGTCGAATTAACCTTCACTCAAATCAATCGGATCACACATGGTCTAAGGGGCGCCCAAAAATTTTTTTCGTAGTTACCCCCCCCCCCTTCCCCGACTTGGTAACCAAAAAAATCTTCAGAGTAAAAAAACAAAATTTAATAAATTCGCTTAACCCCCACCCTGTCGAATTAACACCCCCTCCTGTCGCGTCATCACCCCTTCCCTTCGATGGAGTTATTCAACTTACCCCCCTCAATAAATTCGCATTTCCCCCACCTTGTCGAGTTACCCCCTACCCCCTCCCGTCGCGTTTTCACACCCCTCCCCCCCGTCGATGGAGTTATCCAACTTACCCTCTCCCCCAATTGGGCGGGGTGAGCATCAGAGGTGGAACGTAATACGAATTACAAAATTACGGGTTTCTTGGCCTTTGGAAATTACGAAAAATTACGAATTCCGAGTTACGAATTTGTGTAATTACAAAAAATTATTTTTTTACGTAGTTTGGTCAATCGTTTCAATAAACAAGATTTTATTGACGATCAGGCTCATGCAAGCTGTTGTAACCGGTTAAAACTCCGTTGCAACAACTTTCAGTTTGCATGGACGTTGCAACCGGTTACAACGAGATAGCATGGGCTAGCCGGAGGGTCGCCCATGTGTGACTCGGATGAATCCTTTTCAAAATCTACTCAATCTGGTGCACCATTCTAAACGATTAACATTCAGAATTTTAGGCTATACGTGCTGTGATGAAGAGTTGGAGGAAATGCTATCTCAGTCTTATTCTACATTTAAACACAGGTTCAAAAAAGATATCGAGATGAAAGGTAGAAATCACCCAATGCAAGATCTTGCTGATTTTGTCCAGGTTGTTTTTAATTTCACACAAACCTTACAAGAAACCCTCAAGACTTGATAAAATTCAAATGACTTATTTTCCATCGGAAAATTAGCACGAATATGTTTAAAATGGTGTAAAAAGCTATTTCTAGTGCACCAGAATTTTTAGATACAAATTCATCGAAATACGAAAATTTAAAAAAATGATCATGCAAAAATATAATGAATCCAAGGAGACTCGAACCCGGCACTGATTGAGATAAAGTCGAGAGCACAATCACTACACTACCAAGGCTTATAGTTTATCTCACACATGCACAAGCTTACGTTTACGAAAGACATGTAGTAGTATCCGATGACCACTCCTTCCGAGGGGAGTCCGCTTAACGAGGTTTGACTGTTATTTGAAATTTGTGACGAAAGACCTTGTGCATGTGTGGTCTGTTTCAGCGATCGGGCAAAAAAAGTTGTGTACAGTGTAGCACCCAGAGACCTAGGGCTTACGCTATAACAGAACTGACGATACCACTGTTATAAGGAAAAAAGATGGATTAAGATTTTAGAAAAGCCTCGAAGAACAATATCCAGATAAGACATTTGAATCGCTGGTAACCACTGTGAATGCTGCAGCAAAAATTCAATTTTCTAGTAAACGTATGTGTAAGATTCGACGAAATTGTTTGTAAGTTGAAGTTCAATATAATTTGTTCATACTTGGGCACAAGGGTGTTCCAAGTGCGTACCCCCCCCCCTCTAAAATTGTTTACATTCGTCCCCCTCCTATGTTGTTTTCGAAAATTTTTCAAATTTTTGGAAAAAAATTAATACGCGCTTCGCATGCCGCTGCCTCCAACCTGCTTCCCTGTCTATTCCTCTGCTGTCCCCCCCCCTCTCCTGGTCTGCCGCACCCCTCTTTACCGTACTCCTTTCTAACGTACCAAACACCCGATCATATTGGCGATTAAGCATACGCCCGCGATTATATTTAGCTTTAAAAAATTTTGACTCGTCGATTTCAACGATTACTCCAAAACCACCTAATTTTTCATTGTCCTGTTGTCTGAATGTCCATTCTTGATATATCTCGAAATTATGAACAATAAAAAATATGTTAAAAATTTGTTTGGACATTTAAATTTTGATTGGACAGTTAAATTCCGATTGGACGGTTAAAAATTTAATTGGATGGTTAAAAAATTATTGGACGGTTAAAAATAGATTGGACGGTCAAAGTGTAATAGAGCCCTCCTTTTTAAATAAACCTAATAATTAAGCTTATTTTAAAAATTTAAAATTCAGGGTTTTCGTGTCAATATTCAGACACATTCAACCCGGTTCGAGACGGCGTTTCAAAATGAGTCCCTGCTCGCGACGATTTCGAGACGGCTAGCGTCTCGAAATAGTTGAATTTCGAGACGGCTAGCGCCTCAAATTGCGTTACGAGACTTTCAGCGTTCACCTTAAGCAAAAATTTTATAAACTGATTTTAAGTGGCAAATAAAATTTTCATAAAATTCTAAGCATTTTAGTTTTAACCCTGGTTCCAAATTCTCAATTTAAACTTAAAAGTGTAACATTTAGCACTTTGCGTCACACAGGCAGAACAATTTTATACTCTGTCGCTAAAATATATTTAATCAAAAAGTTTCAATTTCCTTCTTTATAAATACTTTTTTCACCATTCAAGCACTGATTTTCCAAAAATAATTGCTTCACACTTCCGGGTTTTAACTCTTTAAAGATGTAATCAAACAAAATTAAATTATAGAATTCAAATTGCTAAACGCACTAAAATAATCTAATGCATGTGGGAGCAGTGACGTAACAAGACATGTCTGAACGGTGGGAGCGATTTGGGATCAGTCGTCCAAAATTTAGTCCTGCCTCTCTTTCTTCCCATTTATTTTCAGGAGGGATGGGTGCACAACAGAAGTTAATACCATATTACGGGGGCTTTTTGCGCATGTCCAACGCCCCAGAGCTAGGGGATTCCACATGCTCAGGGTTTCGGAAACCTAACTTAGATGCTTCGGGCCCAACTTGCAAGATCGGACGGTCCGAGAGAACTATACTTCCTTATTCAAAATAGGAAGTCAACTTTGATATGTTTTGAATTTTATCAAAGTTATAAGGGTACCCAGCGTCGTAATTTTGGTCCAAATTTGGAGGGAGGGAGGAGTTTTTCAAAAAAAATTTCATGTTTCTTCCCCGAAAAATATATACTTTTTCAGGTTTGAGGAGGAAGATTCCACAGGTTCCCTCTCATAATTACGACGCTGAGGGTACCCTTGTGATTTTTCGTGTTTTGCTCTAATCGGAAGAGGCGATCGCCTTCCCCGTCCCTCCCTTGGCTACAATATAAACAGAGTACTTCCACTGCGTGGAAGCACTCTGTTTATATTGTCCACAAACTACTCAAAATTATTCAAACTTTTACTATATAAACTTACGTAAGAAAATCTTCTCCCGAATGTGCCATCCGAAATGACTCAAAAAAGTGTAAAGTAATGATGTAGGTGGACTACTAATCCAACTGGGCCGCTAATCTAATTAATCCTTTCCCTTATAGAGTCATTCACGAAAGGGAAAATAGAATGAAATAAGTTAAATTTTCTGATGACATTCAAAACGATTAAGTATGAAACCTTTTTTCTATACAAAATAACTTGTTTATGATAATTGGTGTAAATTAGTGAGTTTTCAAGAAATTTTGATGTTTGAAACTCATAGAGAAAAATAATTCCTAGTAAGTGTCAAAAACATCTATTCATAGACTAATTGAATATTAGCTCATCATAATGTTATTTATTTTAAAATTTTCTCAAATAAACAAAAAATAAATGAGTGAAACAAATAATTAAGTACGTATTTTTGGTGAAAAACAAGTTTTTAAAATTTGTAAAAAACAATTAAGCTAATTAATTTTTCTGCTATTAAGGGCAACAGAGGATTTCATATTGGGATGGGAGCAGGGATATGTTCCACGAATACGCAGGGATGCCGTTCCGGTTCCTAGAAAAATGGGACTATCTTTAATAATTTTATTCAAAAATTCATAATTCTTTATTTTATAGATGAGTATTTTTGCCACAAAATCTGCAAAAAATTTTATTCAACAACTTTAGACATAGCGTTCTATGCCCGAGGAACTGGTAAAAAATCATAAGGAGGGACCCTTATGTTTTTGGGCCCCCGCGAAAATTTTTTCTAGGTATACCACTGATTAAAACGATTTATCATACATTAGAAAATTCGGAGTTACTTACACAATAGGGGGCCACCCACGTGAAAAAAAAATTTCTGAAAATGACCCCTCAAGGTAAAAACATGCGGGGAATCTGAATTTGACATTTTCGAAAAGAAAAAACGCTTTCCTGATTCAGGGAAGGCTTATGTATTGAAGCGAAAGTAGCAAAAATCACACTTGCTCGAGTTATGCTAGAATTTGTAATTTTTTGGTTTTGTAAAAATTGATTTTCCTCATTTTATCGTTTCCTGAAGTGCAAAAAACAAAAGACATTTGTAAGATTATTCTGGACAACTCCGTCAAAAAATTTTCGCAAAAATCTTTAAAAAATTTAACGTGCCAGTCTCTAGTTAAAAGAACAAGTCTAAACAACATCTGTGTGGGCTGCGCATGATTTAACATTTTATTAATAAACTCGTCGCCGAAAGCGTCATCTTTCGTCTCAGTGCGATCTCTTTAACAAGAACCGAAAAATTAGCTGAATTTATGTTCAACAATTTTAAAAACTAACTTTTTTCCAGAAATTTATATAATTAATTGTACTCGAAAGTTCCGCAATTCGATCAGACACAAGTACTCACGCAACTTTTAATATTGGCTTCTAATTCAAAGATCTAACAATTTTGGATAAATTCAGATATTGTTTCGTTTTATGAATGTAATTAATAAACAAATTGCAACGATCACTTCGTGTATGAATACTAAACGAATCATGTTTGCTAACTACGTAATATTAATGAGGTCAGAAATTCATTAAGATACTATTGTAAGATATAATATCTGGAGGTCTGTGCAAATTAATGATGTCAATAAAGATGAGATTTTGGTCTTATCCTAAGGCAAAATAAGATCAAAAAATTGTCCTTTTAGGATCATTCTGCGTCAAAATTATGCATTTTTTATTGATATGACCCCTATCCAGAAAGGAGCCATATCAACCAAATGGCATCTTTTTCCGAATGGAGTGGCCCTTTAAGAACAATGTTTTGGTCTTATTTTTCCTTAGAATAAGACCAAAATCCTACTCTTAGATACCAAAAAAGTACATGACACTTTTTGTTTATCACATATCAAGATCGATTAGACTATGCTAGATGGACTACAAACTATGCAATCGTAACACACATCACAGCTATCGAACCTTGCTCATGCAGTAATGCAGGACCTCCTAAGTATAAGGGATAGCCACTAGCAGGGATCCGGCAAGTTAACTAACACGTGCTTCTAAAAAAATTAAAATTTGAGATCAAGAACTTTGAAAAAACGCAAATCCTTAAACAAGACATTTTCTGAAAAATTTTATTTATATAAGTCCCAATTGGGATCATGGGGTAACGTTTTTCCCATTTCCCCTCGGGGTATAATAAGGGAAAATGGGAAAGGGATTAACGCTGAGGTGGATAGCGCTACCCCCTCCAAGTCGTATTTAAGGGGGCAATTCCCCCTCCCCCCACATCGTCGCTGAAAAACTTTTCCTAATAGTGCCCCCTTGTTTTTGCCCCATAAATTTTTCAGCCAAAAATGACCTAATTTTGCCATTTTTATCAACAAAAATTGCATTTTTTTTCAAAAAATGTCAATAGGAAGGTACACACCTCACAGATTATTCTTTCATAAAAAGTGATGTTCTATAAAGTTGTTCTCCATGACTTAAGAATTTCAATAGGCTATCACTCATATCATAAAAGTTTATATTGGCCGAGATATAGCCTTAAAGCTAAAAAATGAGTCAAATTTTTGCTTTATTTTTTAGGTTTAAGGACATATCTCGACCAATATAAACTTTTATGATATGAGCGATAGCTCATTGAAATCCTTAAATCAAGAGGAACACTTTATAGAACATTACTTTTTATGAAAGAATTTATGTGTTGAAGGAAACTTAGAAACTGCCGCAGAAAGACCGCAGTTGCCGTTTTTACTTAAATTTAAGTAATTTACTTAAATTTGATCCTAAAACTAGTGATAATTTAAATAAATACTTGAATTTGACTTCAAGAAACTTAAATTTGAAAAATTCATCTGGCAACCCTTATCGCAGTAGCCATCTGAACCGTAGCCAGATACCTTGAAAATATTTTTCGATGATTTTTTTGGGGATCACCGTTTTTCAACATGCTCTTTCAAAATATGAAATTTAAAAAAATTTCCCTAATGAGTCTAGCATGAAATTTCAGAGTGTTCAAGAACTTTTAACGCACCATGTATATAAAATCTATAATAAACACAATAAAACAACTAATATATAATACGGTATTATAACTTTGGTTTGTTCTTCTTTCTCTGTGGATCTTGATCACCCATCAAAATATCCCATCTTTTAGACCAATGACGAGCATATTGTGGACGATGAATAATCAATTCATCGTTCGGATTTTCAAATGGTGAAAAGTACCAGTCGATTTTTTCCTGTTTTACTTCTTCCAATTTACTCGGTTTCCATTTTGGGTTTCGATCTTTATCGATTAGTACTAAAATTGAGTATAGAGTAATATACTGTGATGCAGGTCCGTATCTAGATTTTCGTTTTAAAAACATTTCGTTTTGAATAGCTGATAGGAAAATTTTTCAAAAAACAAGGAAGACCCTTATAATTTTCCAAAATTCGATAATTTAGCTTTGAAAAAATAAAAATTCCAACTTTTAAGTGGATTTTGCATGTGACGATTGACACCAAGATCATCAAAATCAAAACAAAAAATTAGTGTATAAAATTTACAACTTTCAAAAAAATTCGACTTTTAAGTAGGTTACGTATCTCTCAGGAGTGCCGCTCGTAGTCATTCTCGGAGAAACGGCGAGCGCCGGAGTCGTTCGGCCTCCGGTACTAAATCATAATTTTCACAGCATTTTCAGCTTATAAGCATTTTGAATTTAAATTGGCAACCCTGGCTGTGATGGCATAAAACTGATCAAAAGCTAACATACTCGCACGACATCCCTCATGAAAATCGTGGTCTTTCATAAATCTCTGCGTCAATCGATATTCCATCGTGAAAATCTCTTCAAACGACATTTTTGCTCCTTCTTTTAACTGCCGAAAAGTCACTTTCAACGACGTAGGGCTCTAAAAATTCGAAATACAACACCCCAAATTTCCGAGCCCTACCATTTTTTTCAGTTCTGCAACTTGTTTTCTGGCAAATTCACTACCATCGGCTTCCAGTTTCTCAATAATATCTTCCACGGAATCACCGTCAAAGCATTTTTCAATCGTTTCCAAATGTGGCTCCAATGAAAATGGTGGTATATTCTTTGGCTCACGTGCTTCAATCGTGGAATATATAACAAAATCGTTAGTTGCATCGTTATTGTTGATTAATTCTATTATTAGTTCCTGTACTTTAGAAGATTCAACCTAAAATTTAGGGATTTATGACAAATCGACTTTTTATACTCAAGAAATCAAAATAATTATTCAAAAATCCATCGTTGAGTGGATATTTTTTTAAACCTCAAAAACTTAATATTGGGGGAATTTTTGAGCAAAAAATAATTTCAACAGCAATAAAAAATTTTCGATTTTTGAGCTAAAAAATTATCATTCATACATAATTCGTAGCCAAACCAGCATGATAAATATCGGCTCCTTTTAATCGGTAGCCCGTTAAAGCCAAGAACATCCCAAGGTTCCCTTTTAACTTCGTTAAGAAATACGATCCACCAACATCCGGAAATAAGCCCAAAGCTGTCTCAGGCATAGCCAACAATGTCTTCTCTGTAGCGACGCGATACATCCCATTCAAGGCAATACCACATCCCTAAAAATAGATTTAAAAAAAAAACAAAATTGTTCAAATATTACCCCACCCATAGTAATCCCATCCATGAATGAAATAACTGGAACAGAGTAGGTACCAATAAGGTAGTTGAGCTTATACTCTTCACGGAAAAAGTCTTTATGGATTGTTCCGCTACCTTCTTTGGCTGATTTTGTGACAGCTAAAATGTAAATCTTAATACAGCCTTTAAAAAACATTTCTTTCGCCGTTGGGATAAAAGAAGTTGATGCACTTAGTGAAAACAAGGATACAACGCTGCAATCTGGCTTCAAAGATTATAGAAAACTTGGGTTCATAAAATTCAATTCAAATGACTAATAAAAACTTAGTTTTCAACAAATTTAATTTGCCTACAAAAATTTTTTCACATTTTTTAGCTAAACAAATTTTGTCAGAATTTAACCCTATGTTAAAATTTATCACTATACTAAAATTGAATTTATAATTTTGACAAAACAATAGACAACAATAATACCTAAAACATCTCCACCAGCACAGAAAGCCTTTTCGCCGGCACCCTTTATAATAACCATTTGTATCTGTAGACTATCCTGCCATTCAAGCATTTGTTTGTACATTGTTCGAACCATGGGTAAATTCAATGCGTTCAAAGCTTTCGGTCGATTCAAAAGAATCATTTTTCTTTTTGGAATATTGTATCTATCTCCATCCATGAAAACAACTTCATCTGTTGAATCGTTTAACTTTTTGAAGCGTTCATTAAAATACGTTTGTAGATTATTCTCTTTAACAGTCATACCAAATGGCCAAATAGAAAATTGGCGTGTGACACGTAACTAAAAATCATTTACAGATAATAAAGTAATCGGAATAACAGGGAATGGGCATTATGATCGAATTCACTTCTCATCGGGCAAAACAACAATAGAAAAGTTTTCAAAGTTTTTAGAATAAATTTATCTGTTATTTTTCACAAAATTTCCCGATTAAAAAATCCACAAAATCAGTTATAGAAAAATTTAAAATCAAATAAAAAATAAGTTTTGCACATAAAATAAACAATTTCCTCAATTAAAAAATATTGGAACCATTTTTAGTTAGTGTGAATTAACAATAAAAAATGGCATGTAATCAGCATGTGATTTTCATGTGATTACGTTTTCATCAATTGTGCTTACAAGAGAAGTTAACCAATTGATGGTTATAAAAAAGTTGTTAATATTCTTGTAGAGCACCGTTGACTTTATTTTTTATGGAATTAATTGATTATAATTATACCTCTTTGAGCTAATCAACTTTGAAATTTTCATTTTTCAAAGCTTTTGTTTATAAATCGTGTCCCGGTGCAGTCTTTTTGGGTCCCCTATCAAAATAACCTGAATTTCATATTTTCTATTAAAAAACAATTTGTAGTATCAAAATACAAAAATGACACCATTTTTCTAGGGAAAAATCGTACTTTCAGGGGTCTAAAATTTGACTTTGTTTTGCTCGCCTCGACTTTAAATCAACTAAAAAACTGTTTCTAGGTCAGAAAAATACTTTCTGATCGTTTTTGACACAGATTATGAGAATTCGATTTTCGACCCTCGAGGAGTCGAAAATCTACATATTGTTTTTTAATAGAAAATATGAAATTCAGATTTTTAGTTACTCTGATGTTAGTTATTTTGATTGATCACTTCTTTTTTGCATCTTATTTAAAAAAATTGTATGAAAATCAATAATATTTTCAGATAATTTTCGTTCTTCATCAGTAATTTTGGATGGAAAAAGAGAAAAATGCTCTTGCAGCAAGATATAAAAAAACGAGATGCAAAAAGAAATTGACTGAATTGGGACTCGAACCTTCCAATAGAAAAATGAAAGTCGAACGCTCTACTGACTCACGTCTGTTTCAAGCGGCAATAAGTCTGTGCCAACTTTTGTTTTTTGTTCATTTTTGATACTCAGGGGTTTTCGGCTATGGAGAACACGAATCCGATGGAATTATCAAGTTTTTACTTCAAGGAGTACCTCTACTGGGGGG